>JAYMTE010002634.1:0-10901 GCA_036897545.1 Pelargonium fulgidum
CCCAAAAATGGGGTCATACTAAAATTCTAGGAACAGCGTGCCTAAGCCGTTAGGTGGAGGCCTAGTTCTTCCTCTTGCTAAATACTCTGGTTGGGGCTGGGATGAGATTTGAGTAAGGAGTTCCTTGTTAGGCTTTATGAGGATAGAGAATTGGGCACCAAAAACCGAAATACCTAGTTCTTGGTCGGTTGACAAAGCATAAGCCCTTTTACTGAAAGCTGTTAATATATATAACATAAATTATGCCATGTATGTCATGCAAATCCAACACAAACACAATAATTCAATTATTAAATATTATGTCGGGGCCAAACACGTTTAAATCGTGCCGGGTCTCAAATTGCTCAGCCCTATTGATATCAGCCAAAGAAAATCAACAAACAGTGCGACCTGTAGACTCATATTACAAAATTTAGAATGCTTGCACACACAAATCACATGAATTTCATGTGCATCCAAAATTTTATCTGATATTTCAGATTAGTAAACATACACCAAACAATCATATCACTTCCCGATAGAAAAAAATGAAATAATATTTGTTCCCATCAAAATGCAAAACCCACAGTGGTACTACAGATTGCAACAATGTACAAAGTTTCAAAGCTACATTAACTTCCTATATTTCAGTACATCGACTGCTTGCAGATTGAAGGCTTTACAGATATCCAAAATAGCGCATTTGCTGAGACCATCGTGATCATCATCTACATGGTTTAGGAGTTTGTCAAGTTCATCTGATGGAGAGAAAACCTGGACATTCCAGAAATGAAAAACATGAATTCGCCAAGTGATGGTAACAAGTAATAAGAAACCAAAGGAAAAGGTAATCACATAACCAATGGAACATGTTCATATGTGATTTGTTTTAGATTATTGATGCAAGGGATCCAAATTTTCAAGAATATAAGGGCCAAGATTCTGTTTATGTTGATAAAATGAAGAGACTCCAGTAAAACAAAGTTTGTGATGAGTCGGGCACTTCCTATTGAAAGGCTAAAATTTGGGCACTTACCAAAATGAAAAACCAGTCCAAGGGCAATTAAAAAAAAATTGAAAAACTAGACTTTGTACTGAAATCGACGTCATGTACCAATTTAAAACTTATCTATCAAATCAAAATGCCCAATTGTAACATACCCATGTGTTAATTAGAAAATGTGATTCCTCAGGTGCAATTTTGCTCCCGGGCATATCCACCGCAGCTGGACACTCAGTTTGTGATCCATCCGAGACAAGCTGGAGGAGCTTCTCACTTCCCTAGAACATCAATATAGACAAATGAAAGCAAATAATTATAAGGTAAGAAGCAACAATTTGTATACCTATCACTAAAGACGTTGAGATGAAAATGAAAAAGAATTGAGGAAGAATAAAGGTTGGGCTTTAGGGTTTTGAAATTGTGGGCTTGGGTTTCAACTTGCAATTAAATTTTGGATTGGGTTTTAGTTTTAGTTAAAATAGTGATATGGTATTTAAGTAAATAACCTCAAACCAGGCCTAATAAGTATATACAGTTTGGAAAACCGGTTAAACCAAATCAGCCAGTTCATCAGTTTGTATTGGTTGAGTTTGACCAATAATCTGAGTCAACTAAAACCGAATCGGTAAACCAAATGGGTCCCGATTGAACTAACCGGTCTAGTTCTTAAAACAGTCCTCTTACATCACTATTTAGGACTTCAATACACCGTGGTGGTGATACGGGCCCGACGGGGGTTCTAAACCTGGGTACACCAACGAGGTAACCAAAGGATTCATCACCTTGGCCGACTTTCAAGGTGCTGAGGACTCATGTGACAATCACTAATGAGGTTATCAACAATGACCACTGTCGATAACAAGTCTTCACCAAACGTAGCATAATGCCATCTCACCAATGACTATATAATAATATAAATACTTTCTTAAATGGAAAAAAGGTTGGTTGATCGCTTTCGTAGGATTCTAGGTTTCATTTTCTCTCATAGATCTTATTCTCACGATGGACATGAGATCCGAGCTCCAGCATACATGTGTGATCATTTTACTCGAGTTTGAATATCATAATATTTGGTACTTGGGTCTGAAATGTACAACAATCAAGGGAAAAAAAAAAACAGTTTTTCAGTTGACACTAGTAAAAAAAGGCTAATAAATGCATAGTTACCTTCAGAGCTCGCAAATGAGAATATATACGAAATAAAACCCAAAAGAATGGGATGTTAGGCAAGGGCAGGACCTGCACAGGGTAAGAAACTAGGTATATTGAACCAACTGATATATAACGATGTATCATCACATCTCAGAGCTAAACACATACTTACAGTCAATACAGTAGTCAATGGAAGCAATGAAATTGAACCGTAGAAGTATTTCTTGTGGATGATAGTGCCCCTAATAATCACAAAGCAATTCTTCTCAATAAAATATTTTGCTCATTTTGCTGGAAAAGAAATAAAAATGATCATGCACAACAAATTAAAGAGAACAGTAAAGTTTCACGTAGTGCTGAACATAGGTCAATTTCAGTTGCAGATCATCTGAAAAATGTACCAATACCTCACAACCTTTGAGATATCGGATCAACAGAAAAAAAATGGGGGGATAAGAAAGAAAACTAATTACCTCTTAGCAATATGTCTTAGCCTTCGACGTACATATCGTGCATTCAAACTGCAATTTGCAAAATAAGAAGAGATAGGCATCCAGCAGACAAAAATGAGGTACACACTAACAAACATTTAAAATAATAAAACTATGCATGTTTCTTTCATAGTGGAGTTGCACATAAAATACTGCTTAAATTCTATAAGTGAGATATAGATAATTAGATATTGTCAAATGCCTTTTCACACGGGCGTTATATGTTTTCAACCTTGTAGGATGATGGAAGCAGAAACTTACAATAAACTTTTGCCGCGTTTTTATTATTAAGGTAGCATTTGGATTATAAATGAAAATGGAATGGGAATGGCCAGAGTCATTTTCACTAACAAAAAGCCATAATACAATAAGAATCTCATTCCCATTCTGATTCTTGATTCCTACACTTAACAAAATTTCTAATCCAAACGCTACCTAAATGTATACAAGAAGTATCACATATTAGTAGCTCGTCTGCTTTTTCTTATATGTTTCAACCTCCTAAAGTCAACCGTCCTCCCTAAATTTTCATAAGCGGCCGTTGACATCCATTATACATTTAGTGTGCCGTGTGATAAATGATAAAAGTATTCACAATATATCAATAAATAGCCAGAGCAATAGACTCCTGATAAGTTTATGACCTAACTTATTTTGATTTGGTTATAGTAATAGGAAATGCACATCGATACATATAGCTATTAGAAATTTAGAGACCTCTAAAACTTGTAAAATCAAATAAAGAAAAACATATACAAAAACATACCTGGTAGGGTAAACAATATCAACAGAATTAACCTCATTGGTTATAGATTTCAAGAAAATCTCAGACGGCTTAACCCGAGCCAAAAGTTTCAAACCCAATCTGAAACAGAAAGCTCCATTTAATGAAAAAAACAACAACGGTAATGATTTGTCTCAAGAAAATCAACACTCAAAAAGAAACAAATGGATCGATCACCCGTAAAGCTTGTTCTTGAAACTCCCCTTCGGCGCCTTCTCGAGTCCAGTCCAAGACCTATTCATCTACGAACCAAATTGAAATTGCAAAACAATTAAAAGCTCAGTAATGGAATCGGAAATGAACCGAAAAAGAAGGCAAAATGAGATGGAATTGGGACCTTGTTGGAGATGAAATCGACGACGATACCGGCATTGGCGTTGAGGGGTTTGGGATTGGAGGAGAGGTTGATCCAGAGGTCTTTGAAGGTGGAAGGAGCTTGAGGAGAAGAAGAAGAGTCGGGAGTGAAGCGATCAATGGATCTGCTGAAGCACCAGTTACGACCCTTGATCGGAAAAACGATCAATCGCGCTCTCATCGTTCCAATTTGAAAACCCAAATCGAAAAATTGTTTCTTGTTTTGATGCAGAGTGGAGGAGAAGAGAAGAGAAGAGAGTGTGCCCTAGAAATAGAAAGAAAATGGGTTGTGTCTGATACTATTGAGCGATTCAAAGAGAGCAATGTTGAAATGTCAATTTTTGACTTAAACCGTGGGCACCCTAAAACTTATATTCCCCTATTTTACACGTGGCAATATATATAAATATGTTGATTTGTAGGTTCGGATTGCAAGAAATATATCGGGTCAATTTCAGATGGTCGAGGAACCTCGTATATTTTATGTACAAAAGTCGAAACCTACAACCCACATTTCCTTTTAGGTTGGGCTCAGATTAGACGTTTGTGATTCAAAGTCGGCTCGAAACTCAAATTATTAGCTCCAACGGTGCATCTTTGGTCCAAACTCGGCTCGAAACTTAAATTATTAGCTCCAGCGAGGATGGTGTATTTTTGGTCTGAATTGGGAATAGACTGGTTCGGTCCAAAATCGGCTCATACCAAATAACTAATTTTATGGGTTTGTTTCTTTCAAATTTTTTTTATGGGTTTGTATAATCATTTTTTCTTAATTTTCTCTTAAAAGATACTCAATACACATTCTTATTTAAAAAGTGTGATTCAATCTTTGTTTTAAGGCGAATTAAAGATAATTTAGTTAATAGTACATTTACTCTTATAATTTCATGAATATGTATTGTGACATCTTAAATTAATACTAACTCATCATAAGAATACTATTAATATTATAGGCATAACTAACTTTGTATAAAACAAAACAAAACAAAACATTTTCGAGCCCTACATTACTTGAATTTGAATGTGTGTTAATTTGTTACAACATTTGATGAATCCGATGTGATGTATTTGAGCAGAATGCATCAACAGTTTCCCCCACGTTGATAGTCGGAATATGAAGATCTCATAGGCGATGATTGATTTGTGCAACAACATTTGCTAAATCCAACGTAAACAAAATGCAGCAGCATTGCGCATATGTTGATAGTTTCAAATAACTGGTCAATTAGAATTTTGACCCAACGCGAGAACCAAGAAATCCAAATATGGATCAAAATCATAGAATCACGAAAATCACATTGCATCACACTAAAATACATGCAATCACGAAAATCACATTGCAGGAGCAAACGAACAAATATCCATGTACAACCCATTTATGTACATGTTTTATATATATAATTCTTTCTGAAGAAAAGGAGAAGAAAGACAGCTTCTGGTTCATGTAACAAAATATGTAAGAAAGAAGAGACTCAAAACTCAAAAAATAAAGAATCTAAAACAGAGCTAGTGAATGCGAACTAAAATGAATACACTATTTTTATACACTAATTATAGTACATGTCAACAAATTTCTGGGCAAATCAACAATAATTAGCAGTGGAAAACACCACAAGAACGAGACAAGCGAACAGAAGCTAAAGATTTATGGTAGTGAATGTGAGAATGAACCAATTTCTGTACCTTCTTCATTCATCCTCGGCGATGAAGTTTGGCAATTCACCTTCGCAGAGATACTCATCGCACAATGATGCTGATTCCCAATCCTTGCGAAGACGCAATATGTCCTCTGTGAAGGTGGATCCAGGGGCTCCAATGAACACACTGGACATAGCACATATCGTCTTGTCCAGCATAGCTTCCACCTACAACAGAAAAAAATATGGCACCTGAATATTCCCTATAATAGAAGGCTCATGGACATGAATCCTGCCTAGTCAATTATTTAAGCTCAACTAGGACAGCTCCTGGAGAGGCTAACGATCTCTGGCATGATCAGAGGCGCTATTCTGAGCATACTCAGCCTGGACACCCTAGGCCCGGACAGAGGCTAATTTGTCTAAGAGTACCACCCAGCTGGCACATGCAACATATAACGTGTCCCCTCCTACATCTGTCTCAACTCTCCCTCCATAACATCTCTCACGATTATCTCACTATTCACAACTTGTCTGACTATGGCATCAGAGGGTATTCGCAGGAACCACCCCCAGCCTAGATCACCATCTTTTTTTGTGACTTGCAGGGAGAAAGAGGCAAGGTCATTTCGGTTATTTCCAGGCAACTGGCGACTTCCAGTTGTTCGTGTGTGTGTGTGGGTGTGTTCCATAATTTTATAACTTCCAAGATCCCCTCATCAATCCTACAGGTTATAACATATTTGTGGCAATTGGTGGAAACTACAAGATAGTCATTTCAGGTCAGTGAAAAAAATGATTTCTCCCACAAACCCAAAAGAAAAAAGGGTAAAAAGTGAAAACGTATATCTACCTGAGCATCTTCTTCAAGCCCATGTCTGTATAGCAAAGCATCCCACTTTTCAGCTGAATTACGAGCAGGACGTTTAACAAGTGGTACAGTCTTCCCATTCACCACTATCAGAGACTGCATCAAACTAGTTTCACTTTCTGCCGCATCAGTGGAGAGATATATGACTGGTGCATTGACCTTTTCAACCACCCGAGTGATGCAATCTGCAGCTTGGGGAACAGGATAAAAGCAACTTGGCTTTTTTGCATTACTGGCAAAAGAAGTAGATAAAAGTTAGAGGCCTATCCATGTCATGGTTTTCTCAACTAGGATATAGAGGACACAGATAAATTTCAAGAGAACATTCATTTCCTGATAGCCCAAACCCACTTACAAATAATAGTTTAAAAACCTTGCAACATAAGAATCATGTATTCATTTTCCAGCATGATCCAAAAGTTCACAGCCATAAGAAAACAAAGAAATATTTTGCCATCCATTGTCAACCAAGAAATATTCTCTCACTTAATGGTACAGGTAAAGGTTTCCATAAAAAAACATAGAAGTGATGTTGACTATCCATGATTGAGAAATGCATACATCCAATTCTGAATTACTACTGAAATGAACCCCACTTTTCAATGAAGCTTGTATCTCATCTCTTTTGTTTACAATCAACTAAGAAATAGTTCATACTTTCTTTATGAAGTTAGACTTTCATATAGACATGTGAAAGTTTAACATTGAGCTTGCATCTAACAAAAGCTGAAAACCTAATAGACACCAACTAACTCTAGCTAATTTATAACAATACTCTAAATTTGATCTGATATCCAGATTCTATAAATTTGATCTGATATCCAGATTCTATCAAAATGACTAAAACAAGTTATACTACTAGTGGAACTGGATGAATGTAAAACATCTCATCTTTTAACTACACAAGCACTGCAAAACTAATGAACTATGTGTTTATCACTGGACTGGCATGAAAATGAATTACACAAGTGTAATGTCATATAGTTAGTAATGTTAACCACATATTATAGGATTAGGTTATTACAAACTGAAATGTTAGAGTGGGAACTAGGAATAGCTTAAGCACTAGGAGCAACCATGAACTATGAACAAAATGATAGAGTCTACGCTATTTCATGGAGATGCATGTCCTTCTAGCAATTTTTAAGCAAAATTTAAATGAAGTAAAATCTTACCAAAACTTCAAAAATCCATGTCTTCGGAAATGAAGAGCAATGAAATTCTTTCCCAAGAATGTTTGAATAAATCTCTGAGCAGTAAGCACAATAAGTCGACTTGGTTCAATCAGAGTCTTGCATTTGTGAGCGAGTGGACCACCTGGCTGCATCACCCACTCTGTCTCCAGATCAGCAAAGAACACATCTCCAATAGCAACAACATCATCATTGGTAGAAAACTTCGCTTCAATGTCTTGAACTGTCTTTTTACTAGGCTTCTTCACATCCTCCGTCCAAGGAGACTCAAGCTTACCCATTGAAATCCCCAATTGCGATTTCAATTTCTTGACATGTTCTTCATCAACAAAACAATGCTCCGGCGACGAGAAATAACAAATGAACCTATCTATGTGCAAATGATTCTTTTTCACTTCGGCAAACTCCTCGAAGGTGATAACGACCTTTCTTCCAAGACATTTATTGATGTGATCAATATCCAACACTTTATTGAACTGATAATCAACTTTGTAACTAGGAATCACCAGAACCCGATTAAGCAATGCAGCAAAAAACATATGTTTCTCTAAACAAATCAAATGGTTCGACATTTGCCCGGACACACAAATTGCAAACAAGAACTTATCATCCTTGGGCTTCCATTCTATGGTTCTTCTCTCAGAAAACTTCTGATCCACCTTCCTACACCTCTCAAAACCCAAATTCCCCAATCCAGAAACCCCAGAATCATCGTCACCACCAAAATTTGAAAAATTAGCCACCTGATGAGGCAATAACAGAACACTCTGAATCTCCTTGTTCAGCCAAATCTGCTGAAGAACCGCAGAACTCAAATCATTAACAGTGGAATTGACATTAAAACTAGTAGAATTCCACAAAGAGATCAGACCGATCTGCTGACGCCGCAACAAATTGATCGCGCGGAGCTCGGACTCCCGCATCCGATCGGCGACGGAGTCGAATCTGCCTAACGAGGACGACGACGAGGCGGAGGAGAAATCGACGGCGAAGAGGTTGCGAACGTCGACGGAGAGAAAGAGGACGATAACAACGAGAGGGAAGAAAATTGCGAAGAAGTACCTCTTGTTGAAGTTGAATTTCAGATTCCGGCCATGAGCGATGCGCGGAGGCTCGAAATCGTCGTCAATGTTGAAAGCGGATCGAGGAGGTGAAGGTTTGGTCTCGTTCCGGTGGATTAGGGTTTGGTGATCCTCTTCTTCGTCTGAAGAGTCTCGCTCCATTTCTTCACTTCGCTTCTCAGTCAAGCTTGTTCTCTGCGCTGCGACCGATACGAGCCAGTGACGAATCTGGCAGTTTCGGAACTGCGAGAGCTGTGAAGCTTTTGATATGGTGCGAGCAGAGATGGAGATTGCAGTGAGAGCAGATTCAATGAGAGCTCAGTGACAGCGAAGAAGCGACATTGAAGGTGGTGAGTCACAGGTCGGTGGCTGAAAAGGACACACCAACCGGGCCAACTAAAGGTGGTTGGACCGGCCCGTTTTAACTAGAGGTTGTCGGGCTGGACCAATTCGGGTTGAAGATTGGTCGTGTTCAGTTACTGTACTGGAAATAAAGAACACTAAAATGTGATAAGCTGACACGCATCAAATTACAAATGTTAGAATATAAGTTTCAGACTTTGTTGAGCTGCACAAATGAGAAATTAAGTTTATCAGAATTGCAAGCCAACACTAGACTATAAACTAAAATAATCACAACCGGGCCAACTAGTGGTAGTTGGACCGGCCCATTTTAACTAGAGGTTGTTGGTCTGGCCCGGTTCGTGTTGATGGTTGGTTGTGTGATATGAGTTCACATGAACGCGACATGACACGTTCAGTTACTAGACTGTAAATAATGCAACACGTTTGATTAAATGTGATAAGTTGACATGATATGAATTAACACATTATCAAGTAAAAATGTCAAAATATAAATCGCACGATTTGTTGAACGATGCACGAATGAGAAAATAATTTTATCAAGATTGTAAACCAAAACTAGAATATAAACAATAATGATCATAACTATTCCCCCTCTACTTCCCTTTGCTTTTGGGATATTAATGAACGTAAGAGTGTCCTTACTCAACCTCCACAAAACCTCATTTAGTAATATGTCCCCCAGCCTATCGTGTCCCTCACTACAAGTGTCATCATCTATCTTAGTTCCAACGCACTGATTTTTATAGTTGATCTAACTCTCTTAAACTCTCCCGACTTGGTTACCCACCTAATTTGATTACTTTGGTGCTATTCGACACTTATGGTATACATTTTCGTCCCTCTCTCCATTGCACCAACAATGAACTTCACAAAGCAATAATGTACTTCATAGGAGTCCACTTAACCCTCCACACAAGATCATTACAAAATTTCCACATCCCCTGACACAAAATTATTGTCCTTACCATTCGGTCAATCTTCAAAATACAAGTCTTAATCGTGTCATCGACTGAACACGATCTTCGACAAGTAGACTAGTGCCACATTAGACGGTAATAAAGTTGAAAAAACCCTTTAAAAATAAAAACAACATTTCAATATTGTTTCAAACCCGTCCCATTTTCATCCTTATTTGAAGTGTATAACTGTATATACACTAGTGGTTGACTTGCAGTGAACAACTACATTTGACAATGAGTTTACCCATTTACATGCTATTATTTTTATATAAAAAAACTTTTACATATCAGTAAAAATTCGAAATGGCAAGTAGTCTATTGAGCGGATCGGTGAAGCAAAGTCCGGCCACCTCAGCCGGCGGCGGATATGGTTTTCCCGGCCGGTGCCGACCACTCCCCGGCATTAGCACCTATCGTTTTGCTTCCAAACGACATGTCGCTTATCCTCCTCTTCGCGTATATTGCTCTTCTCCTTCCACAACCGTCGCCAGATCCACCAGATCGTTACTGGCGACCTCTCCGCCATCCAATTTTGCGGCGTCTCCGGTTCCTCTCCTCCTCGTACCGCCGACGCTCCTGGACGACGACGAGTACCAGTTGGGGAACGATGAACCGAACATTTTCTACCAGATCCGTCGCGACGATGCTCAGTGGATCGGGTCGTTGAAGGGTATGGCTCGTGTACATGAACCGCAACGACTGCATCTTCTCCCTCTGCAACACTTTCTCCCCTTCCGCTCCGATTATCCCTCTGCCCCCAATCGAAACCCTACCCTCCGTCTCCGCCAGCCACTTCAGCCGCCGCAGATCGGAGACCGACGAATCCGACATGTCGTCCACAGAACTAGACTTCGAGTTCGTTCTCGACAGCTGGCTCGACCCGAAGAATCCGGAAAGCGATGACTATGAAGGCACTCCCGAGGAAGCAGCCGCTTTCTACGAAGAACAGACGAAGAGGAAACGGTTCGAAGCTCCGCTGCCTTTCGATCCCCCGATGAAGGTGCCTTCGGATGATCTGATCAGGAGAGGCTTCATGTCCAAAATGGTTCTG
>JAYMTE010002635.1:0-10900 GCA_036897545.1 Pelargonium fulgidum
GGGTTCTTTCGAGGCCTGAGGTAGGCTTTCTTGTCATTTGAAAAATGAGTTCCTAGGAGGTTTAAATGACATCTTGCAACACATTTTCTATCAATACTATCATTTCAATCTCGCAGACTTTCTTCACTTTACTGTCTTGATAAATTGGTATATTTTATGTCCGAATCGTTGGCTCGTTGCAAACTTGCAGGAAGGATCATACAATTATCTTGTATATAATTAATGGTCATAAATTGAAAGACAAAGGGAGCATGAACTTTGTAATCATGAGGGACTTGTCATTTCTAATGAAATGTATGAGTTCTGGCTTTTTTTTGTTTGTTTTTGTATAGGTTGTATGTAACACATACTGACTTTCATTGGTATGAACATGCATCTCTCCCTCTTTTGTGTGTCTAAAACCTATTCAAGTCAGTATCATTAGTAAGTTATTCTTCAAGAATTTGGTTAACTTAGTAGTCTATATAATATCTCTTCTTGTAATGGTGGTTAGCATATTATATTTGCTTAGGATGTGTTGATTAAAGTAGATAGATGCTATCAAACAAATGGAGGAAATGTACATTGTGAGGGCAATTTGATTGGAAGTGTCAGCTATGCCAATATTACTTATTTTAGTATATTGTTCTTGGATCGCATAATATCATCATTTAGGCTTGAAGCAGACAAGTTTTTTTTTTTAGTTAGCCTTTGGTGCATTATTTTTGTCTTCTTTTTAGAGTATATTCTTCAGGTTGATTAATAGCTCTATGGGCTCCCCTTGTCATAAAGTTGGATTAGTAAATTGCATTACTAATTTGCATTTTAGAACATGTTATTTCAACCATCTATCTTTCTGTTAGTTGGATCTTTTTTACCTACCCTATAAAATCTGTTCAGTAAGTAAATTTTGTTGTCTGGACTTGTTTCTAGGATGCTTTTTGTTGAGTACAATCTTGATTTCCCCTATACAATGAGTGATATCTTTGTGGGGTCTTTGATCATTTATCAACACGAGGTCTGCTAGTTTAATTATTGCATGGATGTTGGTTTTTACTCTTTAGATTGGTTCTTACACTCATTATTTTCTCTATTAATTATTTAGGAGGATGGAGAAGAGGAAGATGGTGAAACAATTGAAAAGGACACAATTGAAAAGGTTCTGTGGCATCAGCCAAAGGGCATGGCTGAAGATGCTCAAAGGAACAATAGATCAACGCAACCTGTTTTACTTAGCCACTTGTTTGATTCTGAGCCGGATTGGAATGAGGTGGAATTCTTCATAAAATGGAAAGGCCAGTCACATTTGCACTGTCAATGGAAATCGTTTTCTGAACTACAAAATGTATGTCATTTTATTAATTATTTCTGTTACTGGTTGCATTAATTGGTTTTGTCGTTTAATTGGGCAGTTTAAGAATATTTCTGTTACTGGTTACATTAATTGGTTTTGTTTTTAAATTTTATTTGTTTTGTTCTTGTGGGTTTGCAGCTTAGTGGGTTTAAGAAAGTTCTGAATTACACCAAAAAAGTGACGGAGGATATCAAGTACAGGAATACAGTTTCTCGTGAGGAGGTAGTCCTCGTTTTGTAAACCACTCGCATAGTTGCTCACTTAGTATACATCTGCAATATAGAAAAAAAAAATAGTTTTTTGAAATGAATGTTATGTAAGCTTCAACGGCTCCTTTATATTGTCAATGGCAGAGATTTAACTCTAAATAAACTAATGCGACTCTTTGGTTTCAATTGTTTTCTTTCATTCATAGCATGACTGCCTTTATTTTTTGTATTGAAGAGGAGTCAAACTAGTTTTTGAAATGCATGTTATGCAAGCTTTGACTTCTTTTTATTGTCTATGGCAGAGATTGAACCCTAAATCAATTGAAGGGATACTTTGGGTTTAATTGCTTCTTTCATTGACGCCTTCATTTTTGTAGTGAAGATGAGTCAAACCTTAAAACAAAGTTAAACAAAAGGACGAGTGCAGGTTCTCTAACTATAAGAGAAACTATTATATTTTGTAGAATGTAGAAGGGATTTTGATGTTATTCTTGTATAAAAGTTCATAAAAAGCAAATC
Source organism: Pelargonium fulgidum (assembly GCA_036897545.1). Classification (NCBI taxonomy): domain Eukaryota; kingdom Viridiplantae; phylum Streptophyta; class Magnoliopsida; order Geraniales; family Geraniaceae; genus Pelargonium; species Pelargonium fulgidum. The sequence continues at coordinate 2,062 of JAYMTE010002635.1, forward strand.
CATATCTACCTACCAGACTTTTCTCTTGATTTGCTTTGCTTTGCTTCGCTTTAGTGAATCTATTGCTTCTTTAATGAAACTGTTAGCTCATTTTTTATTTGGTCTTTTTCTTCCATTTCTACTTTGTTTCATCATGTCCTGTAAAATTTCATTCATGTTAAAATATGTTTTATGTTTTATTTTTTATTTTTTTATGTTCTTGATTCTTCGTTAACATTTCAGATTGAGGTCAATGATGTGAGCAGGGAAATGGATTTGGATCTCATAAAGCAAAATAGCCAGGTTCCGTTTTTTCTCCTTTTCATACGTGTACTTAGATTTCCCAAATTCAAGTTTTAAAAGTTATTTCTTAGTGGTTATGTCGTATTTTTTTTAATAGGTGGAGAGGATTATTGCTGATCGATTAAGTAAAGTTAGCTCTGATGATGTGATTCCGGAGTATTTAGTTAAGTGGCAAGGCCTATCGTATGCTGAAGCAACCTGGTATATAACTATATTATTTAATGACTTTCTTTCTGATGTAATACACCATTTTTATATTATTTTGTAAATATACAATAAATACCATCCATATACAGAGTTCTTTCCTCTGTAGTACTTATTACATATTCTTTTGTGTTATGTTGTATTCATCTTGATTCTTCTATTTTAATTTTTTAGGGATAATTACGGATTACTACCCACCTATGATGTCCCAAAACATGACTACAATTTACGATTTCCAAAATATTTTACTACACCCCTTTGTTTGATGTCCTAAAACAAATTACTACACTTTTCGATATCCATAACATTTTAGTACTCATCTATGATGTCCCCAAACAAATAACTACAAGTTTTGATTCCATAAACTACCCATCATGTCGTCCCAAAAAAAATGACTACACTTTTTTCTTCCTAAAATTTCCATAATAATTAAACCCTATATGTTTCACTTCACCGGTAAATTTTTAATTAAAAAATTCATTCTCTCATTATGTATTTCACACAACATTTTTTACTCTTAAATTCCCAAAATAATCTTACTAACTAGAAAATAACTCATATGTAATTCTCATTTCAATTCATCTATCCACTTTTCCTACAATATTTTGGATTCATATATGATGTTTATGACATCATGATTTTCAAAAAAGAATTCATCCATTAAAATTCATGATTTACATATGAAGTGAAAACATATGGGTTGTAAAATGTTGTGGATATGAAAAAAGTGTTTTGGGACAACATGACGGATGATAAAATGTTATGGAAATTGCAAAATGTAGTAATTTGTTTTGATACATCATAGGGATAGTAAAATGTTATGGAAATTAAAGTGTGGTAATTTGTTTTGGGACATCAGAGATGGATGGTATAATGTTATGGAAATTGAAAAGTGTAGTTATGTGTTTTGGTACATCATAAGTGGGTAGTAATATGTATTTATTCCTTTTTTGTGCATAATATTAATTGAAGAGTGCTTATAATTGTTTGTAATGGATGATTTTAGGGAGAAGGATGTGGACATTGCATTTGCTCAAGATGCTATTGATGAATACAAGGTAGTTGTCTTTCTAATTTTGTGCTTTTGGTTTTACTTTTGATTTATTTAAATTGGCATTTGATTGTTTATTTAACTTGTTGATTGCATGAATACAAGGTGATTGTTACTCTTATTCTGTACTTGATGCCACTAAACCAAATTTTAGTTCAATGGCGTAGAATATTAGTGCTACTTCGGTGTTAATTGATTAACATCCTTCTGATTATTATTTATTGTAAGATGTATGGTTCATATATTCTGTTATGGTGTTCAATTTTTTAATGTATTATTACAGATGAGATCTTATGCAAGTGTTGCATAAACTATGATCTATTGAGACAATAACAATGCTCTTTAATCTCCATATTTCTTTTTGGGTTCAATTATGTGTTCTCGCTGTCAGTAACTGTATCCACACATTATCTCAAATCTTGGATTCTCTGCTATAGAACTTAGAATGTGGTGCCGTTTCAAGGTCTAATCTGTACTTTTCTGAGTAGGCTCGTGAGGCTGCAATGGCTGTTCAAGGGAAAACGGTAGATCCCCAGCGTAAAAAGAGCAAAGGTCTGTTTTATTTTGTTGGCTTGTGCTTCTCAGTTCTCCATCTACTTAAAACTTGCACTCAAACAAGCATAAGTATGAATTGCTGACGCTCTTAAAATAGTTTTTCTTGTTAATACAAAGTTTATTATTCTTTTGGGGTTATTTAATGATGAGTTTTCTCTGAAAAGTTGTCTTGGTAGTAACACCTGCAGTCAAATGTTGTATATTTGGTCTTTAAGATGCTATTTCTTGGACTTCACTGAATAATAATTGTTTTCGATTTTGATTTTTCCATATGGGTTTTGCATTCAATGCCCCTTTTTATTTTCAGAATGATTTGCAAGCTTGATTTTGAATTATTTATATCTTAATTCAACTAACTTCTTCTATTGAAGTTGTTGGATCTGTACATTTTGTATAATTAAAAAAGCTGGAATATTGATCATCATGGTTTGCGCATGCATGGCTTTCAAGAATGAATCTCTGGCATTTGATTCAGTTTGAGTCAGGACTGCTGTCCGTATTTGAAAATCATATCGACTTCTTTGCTATTATGAAAAAGGGGTGAAAGTAGCTATTTCTGCTAGAACAAATTGCATGTTATTTTCATGGTGGTTCAGATATTAAATTGATGGGGATCTTGTTTAGGATCCTTCTGAAGCATACCAGTTTTCTATATTTGATGCTGCCTACCTGCATTCTTATGCCACATATCTCCCCTTGAGGGAATGAGGGCGATTGATGCTTTAGATTTTTTTATATTACAATTTTTTTTTTGCTCGGCAAATAATATATTATATATAAATGAAGCTTAGCAACTTTCCAAGAAGGAAAGAGCCAAGGAGAGTACATGAGGCCAAAAGAGGCAAAAACAATGTTATTTATATTACAAATATGATACAGTGTTTTTCTTCATTAATCTCAATTTGTACCTTCTTGTTCTACATCACATATTATGGCAAGCTAATTTTAATATGCTTTGTCACAATGAGTTGCAAAACAAGGGTTTACTATTCACAGTGGGGGTTTCGACTTCCATTTACCAAGATATAATCTATTCCACACATTGAGGTGAGTTGGACATGTGCATCATATGGGAATTGGTGACTTGTAAGGATAGGTGAGAGAATCTATTCGTATGAGAAACTAAAACGGTTAGGGGTGGGCCCAAGTTAACATGGAAAGTAGTAAGAAAAGATGTGATAATGCATCACTTAATTAAGATAACATTGGATATGATAGATTTGAGGAGGCAAATATGAGTAGAAGATCCCAAGTAGATTCCTGCAGCAAACCCTAACATTTTATATTTGTTGTTACTGAGATAATATCTTAATCAGTTAAGACTTGAGGTTGGTCATTGGATTGATTGATTAATATTTTTTTTATCAGATTGATTTATTAGTGTTATGCATGATTTTTAATATGAATCTTCTCTCCTATAAACAATGCCACCTTTTAATTTATTTTTTAATCTGCTCTGTTGACTTGAACTTTTGTTTTCTGCAATATTTATTGTCTATTCATTTAACACGTCATTTGATTAGAGATCTATTTTGTTGTTTAGCAAGTTTACGGAAGCTTGATGAACAGCCTGAATGGTTGAAGGGAGGAAAACTCCGTGATTATCAACTTGAAGGTTTGAATTTTCTTGTGAACAGGTATGCTTTACTGCTTATTTGAATTTTTTGGATCATGGGTTTCCGTCTAATTGACTGGAAATCTTGGAATGTCCATGTATTAAGCATCTCTTTCACATGTCAGTTGGAGAAATGATACGAATGTTATTTTAGCTGATGAAATGGGTCTTGGTAAAACTGTTCAGTCAGTTTCCATGCTTGGTTTCCTACAGGTAACTTTTGTTTTTCTTTGTTTTTATGGAAACCTTGCCACCGATGTTTGGACCATGATAGATTTGTTTTGTTTGTCCTACAGAATGCTCAACAAATTCATGGGCCATTTCTAGTTGTTGTACCGTTATCCACTTTGTCAAACTGGGCAAAAGAATTTCGGAAGTGGCTTCCTGATATGAATGTTATTGTATATGTTGGAACTCGGGCTAGTCGAGAGGTGAGTATTGAAATGTCTAGCTGTAGATTTCAGTTCTACTTCTAGTTTTTTAATTATGTCCCAAACTCTTAATTTTCCTATTTTTGTTCTCAAAACTACTTTTTTTCATATTGTTTATGTTCCTTCATCTATTTCAAGTAGATACAATTATTTAGCTTTGTAGTCATCAGGAGTTATTTCACAGAACTGTGAGGTTATATGGTAGTGTTCTTTTTAATGGTTAATAATAATTAGTGTCACTGGAATGGGCCTTTTGAGATTTATCCTTTTTTATTCATAAGTGGATTGCTAAGATAGTTCTCCATCATTTTATTTTGATTAATTGATGTAATTTTGAATATCTTTCATCATTGCAGGTTTGCCAGCAACATGAGTTTTATAATAATAAGAAAGTTAGTATGCCTATAAAGTTCAACGCACTTTTGACCACATATGAAGTAGTACTGAAGGATAAGGCTGTGTTGTCCAAGATTAAGTGGAGTTATCTGATGGTTGATGAAGCACATAGGTTAAAGAATAGTGAGGCACAGTTGTATACAACTCTTTCGGTATGCGTTTTTCCAACTCTCTATTTATTGTATTTCATGGGTATGTTGGCTAATTTACGTTGTTAATGTTTAGATGTTTTTCTTCATACACAGGAATTTAGTACCAAAAACAAGTTGCTCATTACTGGGACTCCATTACAGAACAGTGTGGAAGAGCTATGGTATTGACTTTCTTTGAGTTTGTACTGATATTGCCGGTTTTCCTTCCTTGCTTAGGTCATCATGTCTTCGGCCTGACTTGTGCAGTTTTGGGTTGGAAAAGCTGAAAACAGCCATTTAGTAAATTCTAAATTTCATAGTATTCGTAGAACTGTAGAAGCATTAGCTCATTTTGGATTTTGGACTCCCAATAGCAGAACACACGGAGTGAAGCTTCTTGGTTGACTTTTAGTGGATAAGCTGTTTGATAAATGACCCTAAGAAATCATTAAGTACTGGGATTATATGGCTATTGTTTTTAGAACCTAGCATCATTTGTACTCCTAATTTTTGGTGAATATCGCTTACCAATATAACTTTCCAAGTTTATGAATGTCACACATAGTTCTTTTTTTCTCATGTCATTCTATTGGTCAACATTACATGATGGCATTTTGTGCCATTTTTTGTGTGTTCATCTGTTTTTATTCAGCTGAACCAACTGCTGTCTTATTTCCTTTTTCCTGTAATAGGGCACTGCTTCACTTCCTTGATCCTGATAAGTTCAACAGTAAAGATGATTTTGTTCAAAATTATAAGAATCTAAGCTCATTCAATGAAATTGAGGTATGGCATGTTTCCGTAGTTGCTCCTGTATTAATTTTGCTTATATAATATAACTTTGTTTCATTTTGTACGTTTATTTAATTTTTTCTTTGTAGCTTGCTAATCTTCACATGGAACTAAGGCCTCACATCCTTCGGAGAGTTATCAAAGATGTGGAGAAATCATTACCACCAAAAATTGAACGTATTCTCAGGGTCGAAATGTCACCTCTGCAGAAACAGTAAGTATTATTTTCAGTTTCCAATGAAGTATTATTTTTTAGCTAAGTTAATCTTCTAACTAATCAGAGTTGCTCGAATTTGTTTAGGTACTATAAGTGGATATTAGAACGCAATTTTCATGACTTGAACAAAGGAGTCCGTGGAAACCAGGTTAGTATCTGTTTCTAGCATCTGTAAGATCACTTATCTAGACTCAAGAGGACATGTATACAGGTAGTGGCTTTTCTTTATTCTTACTAACTATTATTCTGTATACCTTTTACTGAGCTCTAACTACAATGATACACTATTCAATCTAAATCTAAAAGATTTTGTAGAAATGAAGAAAATATACTGCAAGGGTTGTAGTCAATCTTATGATTCATGTGTTATTTGTGTATTTTTGTGTAAGAATTGAAAATTGACCCGTGTTCAAATTGGTAGGTTTCACTTTTAAATATTGTGGTGGAGTTGAAGAAGTGCTGCAACCATCCTTTCTTATTTGAAAGTGCGGACCATGGTTATGGTGGTGACACAAGCCTTTATGATAGCAGCAAACTGGAAAGAATTATCTGGAGTAGTGGGAAGCTAGTTATTCTTGATAAGCTTCTTGTGAGATTGCATGAGACAAAACATCGTGTACTGATTTTTTCCCAGGTTTGTGTCTGAAGCCAATTTTGATTCATTCTTTGAACTAGCGCTGTAGAAAACTTATATCTGGTCATAGTATTACCATATCTTTTACTTCCTCCACCCAAGTGTTCTAGTATAGATGGCAGGCATTATGTATTCGAAAATCCTGTCGATGCGATATTAAACTCTATTAAATAAAATCTGTGAAGTTTATACGATGAAGTTTTATCAAGAAGGGTGTTGTAGGAAAACTATGGTGCTAATGTTTTGACTTCTTGGTATTGGACATAAAAAAATGTGATCGAACGATTAGAGATTTCTCCCATTTGTCTGGATGGATCTACGTATGTCCCAATTTTGTTATGCAAGAGTTCTTAAGCTATACCCACCTGTCTGCAACCTGGATTAGTTAGTGAGTACCATGATACAGGAGATGAGCATGGCTTAACTAGACCCATATTGTGGTTGGTACCGTTTTTAGTTATGTTGAATCTGTACCTTTTTAGCTATGAACTACTTCATTTGCGGCCTTAATCTGCTCTCAATTTTGGAAAACTACTTATATAATTCTTTGATTGGAAATATTAAATATATATTCATTCACTTAATTCTTATGAAGGAAATTGTGCTGAAAAATACAGATAAAAAGGAAAATACATGAAATTATAATGAATACATGAGAGGACTGAGAATGAGTAAGATAATATATTATTACATTGTCGAGAGTGAAATGTGAAGGTATGTGAATATGATGCAGATTGTCAATGAAGGCATTGAAAACCTGAGTCTCAGCTGCATTGATTTGATAACCAGATTACTCACTTGAGATGCGAACTGCATCAAAGATACTCCCAGAAGGCATTTGGTATTGACGTCTATGATATTCATGATTTGAGTGAACTGTTTTTCACTGAATGAACACTATAACAACATTGTGCTTGGAGTCTCATGTTAATTAAACTGAATAAGAGGTTGAGATTAAATTGGTAGGCTGGTTAATGGTCAGGATTCAATGGTGAATCAAGTTGCTGAGTTTATTTTTTGCAGCCAATACATTCCATCTACGAAACATTTGATGACGATTTAATACAATCATACACCTCTTGGACCATCTTTTTATTCTATGATGATATTGAACGAAGCGTACCAAATAGAGTATGTACAAATGGGAAAGTACTTCTGTGGTTTTCTTTGAACGAGAACATGTTATTCACTTATTCTGTATTGAAACTGCACTAGTATAATTGTAGGTTCTGTAAGGGAATTGTGGTGGTAGCTCTACTGGTCAAATGACATATTTTTGGGGTTAATTATTATATATCTATTGTAATTTAATTTAGTTTTACTTACATAAATGTAGATTACCAGTAATTCTGTGGCGTAAGTATATCTATCTGCCTAATTCATTACAATGATAATTTGTTTTCAGATGGTTAGAATGTTGGATATACTGTCAGAGTATATGTCACTTAGAGGTTTCCAATTTCAGAGGCTTGATGGTAGTACAAAAGCTGAGCTACGGCAGCAAGCTATGGAGCATTTTAACGCGCCTGGTAGTGATGATTTCTGCTTTCTTCTTTCCACTCGTGCTGGCGGCCTTGGCATCAACCTTGCAACAGCTGACACTGTTATCATATTTGATTCAGACTGGAATCCTCAAAATGACTTGCAGGTTCTGAACATGATGACCTCCTATTTGTTTTTACTCTTTATATTATATCCATTGTTCCTATTTATTTTAATTACACAATTACATGTCTTTAGTAGGAGTGTCTTGGTTATTTATTTATGTGTGATTATGTATACCAGGCAATGAGTAGAGCTCATAGAATAGGACAGCAAGAAGTGGTGAACATTTATAGGTTTGTAACAAGCAAAAGTGTTGAGGAAGATATATTGGAGCGAGCAAAGAAAAAGATGGTACTACATTTTAAATATGTTTAATTTTATTGAAAAAATATATTTGCCGTCTCAAGATGCGTGTGTGCCAATTCAATTTGTTATGTATTCTTATTTTTAATCATGTCTTATAGGTTCTTGACCACTTAGTGATCCAAAAACTAAACGCAGAGGGTAGATTGGAGAAAAAAGAAACAAAAAAAGGAGGACTTTTTGATAAAGTAAGTACATAGAGTGATCTAAAATTTGTCGTTATAACAATTGTGCGGACCATAACTGTTATATATGAAAGTATGTTTGGGCCAAGACATGCAACATTAACTTCTATCACTTATGTTGACATCTGTTTGTTGCAGAATGAGCTATCAGCAATCCTAAGATTTGGGGCTGAGGAACTTTTTAAGGAGGAGAGGAATGAAGAAGAAAGCAAGAAGAGACTCTTAAGTATGGATATTGATGAAATTCTTGAAAGAGCAGAGAAGGTTGAAGAGAAGGAAGCTGGAGATGAGGAAGGGCACGAATTGCTTAGTGCTTTCAAGGCAAGAAACTCCAAGTGTTCCAATGAATTTCACTCTGTTAATTTGGGGCAGTGCTTACTAGGATGATAGTCCTGATATTGCTGCTAATCTGAGTATCATTTAAGGATTCAATTAACA
>JAYMTE010002636.1:0-10900 GCA_036897545.1 Pelargonium fulgidum
GCAACGGTCCCGACGGGTCCATCCCGAGCCTCTTCCAACGGGAGGCGCGGTAAGATGCTGGTTACAAATTAAATGTAATGATTTTTAAGGGTTTAGGAATGATTTACCTTTGCTGAGGCACTTGCAGATGATCGACTGGGGAAGTTGCCAAACATTTGAGTTTGTGAAAGAGCGAAGAACCCAACACGCTATGCGTACATGTGTTGGCTCTTCTTTAGTCTTTTTAAGCTGCTTTGTGAAAAATATTAATTTTTCAACTATAAAGTCGTGCAAATATTAATTCAGGACAATATCGGGAAGCCATCTCTCACTTTTTTAACGAAAATTCAAAGTGGTATTAATCATTTGGCCCAACATAAGTAGATGTATTTAGGGACTTTCCAAAATTAATTGATGGTATTTAGTTCCTAGATTATTTATATGTTTTTTTGTTTTTTTTTTTCCTTTCAGTGGAATGTTATATTAAGATCCTAAAACCAGCTGCTGCTGTTAACGATGGATTGATAATTACGCGTGTAAGTTTTATCTCATATAATTTAATATTATATTAATTTAATTAGCCTAATTTCTGTTTAATTGAAATTCTAGATCAAACCCAAATGATCAGACATTAGCTGAAGAATATTTGGTGAATTATCTTACCTAATAATTGACAAAGAGGCAGAGGATGTGCTTGCAAAGGTATAAATTTATCTTTATTCAAATTAATCAATGTTTTTTCTTTCATTAACATGACATACTGCTCTTTTTGCATTTGTGTGAAAATGGTTATTGTTTTTAATCTCACTTATTGGAAAATACGTGAGAAGAGACAAGGAGAAATTAAAAGAGTTTGAGAATTCAGTAAAAGAAACTGAGGTACCCTTTTATTATATTGTATTTTTGATAATGTTATGAACAATTGTAATAATATTGCTTGGTTTGGCAGTAATCTACACTAAATCTTTTACTTCATCTTAATTTTTTCTTGCTCATACTGCATTTGCTCCAATGTGGCAGATCATTCTCCTTTACCATTCATGTCTCACTTTCAATTCCTTCTCCTCTCCTTCCTCCTTAGTTTATATGATCCATCTTGGTAACTTAGAGTAATTGGCCTTGTGAGCACAACCCTTGAGCTCATCTCTTGGGTTAAAACCTTGGGATCTTCGAGGTACTGATTTAGTGACCTTGATTAAATCCTTAATCTTTCTCACTACTCAAAGATCCTAAGTCCACTTGCTATTACCGTATTGGAATCGCAGGTGAACTTGGGATCTTCGAACAGTGAGGAAGATTAAGGATTTAATCAAGGTATTGATTTAGTAAAATCACTAAATCAATATCTCGAAAATTCCAAAACTTTAATAGGCCAGTTACTCTAAGTTACAAACACGGATCATATAAACTAAGGAGGAAGGAGATGATGAATTGAGAATGAGACATGAGTGGTAAAGGAGAATGAGCTGCCACATGGGAGCAAGTACAGTATGAGCAAGAAAAAATTAATATGAAGCAAGAGATTTAAAGTAGATTAATGTCAAACCAATCGACATTATTACAATTGCTCACAACATTATCAGAAATACGATATAATTAAATGGTACTCGGTTTCTTTTACTGAATTCTCAAACTCTTTTAATTTCTCCTTGTCCTTTCTCACCTATTTCCCAACGAGTGAGATTAAAAACAATAATCATTTTCACACAAATGCAAAAGAGCAATATGTCATGTTAATAATAATAATAATAATAATAAAGATCATTGATCAATTTGAATAAAGATAACATGAAAAACATTGTTGTTTGTGATGTATCAAAGAAAGAGTAGGAAGTAAAATTTATACCTTTGCAAGCACATCCTCAGCCTCTTTGTCTATTCTCATGGCAAGATAATTCATCAAATATGCTTCAGCTAATTCCCACTTGCCCAACATAGATTATGCATACCCTATTACCAGTAATGCATCTAACCATTTGGGTTTGATTTAGTATTTCAATTAATTTGAAATTAGGCTAACTAATCTAGTATAATATTAATTGAATGAACATATATGTGATAAAACCTACACGCGTAACTATCAATCCATCATTAACAGCAGCAGCTGGTTTTAGGATCTTAATATAACATTGGGCGACGACTCGCAGGGGCTCAGTCTTAGTCTTGGCCTCTATCATGTTGGATCTACACTCAAATAGGGCTAGAGTCTTTGCAAACATGGTTGAGGCGCCAAGAGCAAGTCTCATGGGAGGTGAGACTCCTGGGAGGCAAGACTCATGGATGACGATGCTCTTAGATGGCAGAGCTCTTAGAATGGTGGATAGAGCGTGGGCGCATGAGAGTGATGTCTGGTCCATCTGGCGAACAAGGGTCGGCGGTCGGCTATGTCCGGCAGGAGTTCTGATATGAGTGTATAGTTAGAGTACAATTTGTAATTTTCAAAATAATAAGATTATCAATTATGAAATTACAGAATAATTGGAAGATCAATGATAAATTTAACGCTGTAATTATAAAAGTATTCATTGCTATTTATAAAAGAAAACAAAAAATTGGATAACAATTATTTTTAGTATATTTACCTGTGTGGAACTCCACCTAGTTACATCTAACCCTCGACTCAAAATTGAGTCTCTTTGTTCTTCTGCAGCCTCCAAGTCCGAGAGGTATATGTCACTGTACTACACCATTCTCAGATTCAATATGTTCACTATATATATTTTCTTAAATATTGGTTGTGATTTAAAGAGGGTAGATTGTTGTTTGCCTTCCTAAATTATATTCTTGCTGGATTAATTATGTGAATTATTTGATGAGTTCCTTGAATTTGGTAGGGTTTTGCAGTGCTAGTTAATTAGATTTTGTATCTGCCAAATTCTTTTTAAGTTATTTTAAGGGTTCCATTTTATTTGGTTGTGTTTTGCCATAATAATGCAAAATTCTGCAATTTATTTGTTGATTTCCAGTTGATAGTTAGGTTTGTATCCTCTCAATTTGTTGAATCATCTGATGGGTTCCAGTTTTGCCTGAACAATGCAAGTCAGTTATATTTCTGTGGAAACTTTAATTATGGTTGAAACCGAATAGTATAATTGTTAGGTACCTTGTTGTTCTTGCTGAACTATTTGATGGGTTCTATTTGCACAATTTTGTACATGTTTTTTGGTTAAATTTCTTAATAATATATTGATGTCTACACTAGTTTGTAGAGGAAGCGGGTTATTAGAAATTTGAAGAAATGGGGGAAGAACGTGGGCGTTATCTTTACATCCAAACTATGGATCGTCTTTATTCGGTGAGTTTGGATCGTGATAATAAGCTTTCCGAATCGTTGAATGTAGTTATAAAATTTCCAGAAGAGCATTGTCCGGTAGGTGCAGCAATCAACATTGTCAATGGCGAATTCTGGATGATTGGCGGGGAATTGCTTAAAATAGGTCTACATCCTCCCTACCCCTGTCATAGCAGTTGCTTAGACTATCATAATTCTTATGGTTCTGGGGGTCGTTCTAGAACTGTCTATCGATTATTTAGCGCTCAGAACGTCAACGGTGGACATAGAATTGTAAAGAGTCTTCTCAGTTGCTTTATGGAGATTGGGAAGCAGAATCCTATTTCTGAGGTCGTGGATGATATGCTTTATGTCCTTACCGGTAGTTCCTTGTTCTACATCAATGTGTACTACAAACAACCTTTTGAGGTTTATGATCCTGTTTCTCAGCTTTGGAGTCCATTACCTTCTATTTGTCTTGGTTTCGGACAATTGAATCACTTTCTTCTCGGGAAGAAGCTTTACATAGACACTGGATCGGACAAATTTACTGTTTTTGACACGCGGTGTAAGAAATGGTTCGTGGACGAAGGAAAACTGGGGAAGTCTTTTAAGATGGTTTCGCGGTCAATGCCAAAAATGGACAAGTACCTCAAGATTGACAATATGCATGTCCTATTCGGTTTCTGTGAAGATTTGCCTTACGCTTATCTCGTTTCGATTATTGATGATGTGAATTGTGATGACCAAGTTTATCTACGGTGTTTTCAACCTCTCGAAGAAGGCTTTTTCAGCGATGGCGTCCTCAACTGCAAAAATTACATATATAGAGGTGTATTTGTTCCTATTGAAAACGATAAAATGTGTTGGATTTACAGTTATGATAATGGCCCCAGCTCCAAACGCAAGTGCAATGACGAATTTGTTATATGCGTAATTGTTTTCTCCATTTCCTCCGCGGCTGGAAAGATCGATCCTGAGATTGCGACAAAGATTTTTCAGTCTGAATACATTCAACCATGTCGTTGTACATTTTTAGACATCGATATCATTTCTTCTAAATCATACACGGTCACAGAGTATGGCGTGGCTGAAATAATCCGACGAGCCTTAATCTATGATTAGAAATAGATCAATATTTGTCTTCCATCCACCTCCTTTTTTATGCTGCTATAGTTTTGTGATAAGGATGCTGAGTACAAATCTGCATTTTTGCAAATATAATAGGCGTCGTTGATTTTTGAGTTTGATTGGGGAATAAGTGCATAGAAAGTTACTGAAGTTTGTTCAATGTGACAAATTAGTTGTTGAACTTTTAAAAGTGACAATTAAGTTGCTAAAATTTAACTCAAATGACACTTAAGTTGTTACCATCTCTTTCCGTCTATTTTTTCCGCTAGTGTTAGATGATGTGGACTATTACGATGACGTGACATACTAAAAGAACACAGTCACATGCCATGAAAGATTCATATGACTTGCACATTCTTTATTTACAACTATTGGCACATGTGTTGCTCACATATATAAGACCCAAATAGCCTTCTTTTTCCTCTTCTTCAATTGTCAGTGCAATCGTTGCTATAACTTTAAAACTGTTAAATACATTAAGAGACTTTCAAATGAGATCAGACTAATCAGAAAAAAGAATTTGTATGTTGATAGAAGAAGATTTTGCAAACATAATTTCAAAGAAGTAAAAAGGTAAGTTTTTTGTTTGTTTGTTTTTGTTTTGTTTTAAATTGACTGAATTGATTGATTGTATAAGGAACTTGATATGTGAAAATCATATTGAGATATTGACATATATATTTAAGGGTACGATAGTAGTTGATTAGTATTCAGTTATTTGTAAAAAAAGATAAAATTGATTGTAGTGATTAATTTAGTTACTAATTTGCACTTGTCATTGCAGTCTGAAATAAGAAACAATCATCGAACTGAAGTTGGTCATAGCCAACCAACTAGGTGACTTGATCAACAAATATCAAGGTGCAGACTTGGCAAACAAAGACAACCATTGGTTGGACATGACATCTACCAAAATCCAAACACTGGTTTAACAATTTTAATTGTAAGTTATTAATGCTTGGAGATACATATGTGTAGTGTGTGTACATGTGTCTGGGTTTTGTGTATAATTACATCTTTATATATAAACATATTAATTTGCACTTGCCATTGCAGCATGGAATAAGAAACAATCATTTGGTTAGAGTTCCAGTTGTTCATCAACCTGCTCAAAGACAAAGAAAGAGAAAAAGCAAACCAAATGGAACATAATGAAAGAGCTCATTAGCGTACATTTAAGTTTGAGTGGTCGTTCGAAACACTTTATCTTTATAAAAAAATTGGTGATTCTTGTTGCTAAATCATAAATAGTGGATTTTTTTTTTTAATTTTACATGAATGTAAAAAAAATTTACTATGAATATTATATGTTTATTATTATTATTGAAAAGCAAAAAATTGTGCTCGCAACCTTGTAAGCAAAAAATCGTTATGATGGCAACCTTGTCAGCAACACCATTTTAAATAAATAATGAAAAGCACCCTCATCCACCATAACTCGTTGTGCTCATAGCCTTGTCAGACCTATCTTTTCCACCAACATTTTCAACTTATTTCAGAACCAATTAATGTATAAATCCAACAGATTGAACAAAGATACAAATATGGCTAACTCTACATTTTTATAGTTGTCACACCAATGATACATTCTATCCAATAGTTCATCACTCATATAGTCAACAAATAACACAATTCTACGTAGATGAAATAATACAGTTCATTCTTGGCGTACATTATTCCACTATAAACGTAAAAAAAGGTTTAGTGTTTCAATTCTATGAAATCATAAGTTTCTTTTTTCGATTCGCCTTTTCTCTTAATCCCCTTTGATGTCCTCTCACAATATTTAAAATGGAAGATGCCGATTAAACAAATCAAAATGGAATTGAAAACTTAAAAGCCAAACCACCAGCATCATGGACTGTTGAAGAAGAAGAAAAAGAAGAAGAAGATTATTATTTGAGTCTTATGTTAGCAACACATGTTAATCATAGGTAAAGCATGTGCAAGTCACATGAATCCTCCATGTCATGTGACTATGTTCTTTTAGTATGTCACGTCATCGTAATAGTCCACATCATCTAACACCAACGGAAAAAGTAGACGGAAAAAGATGGTAACAACTTAAGTGTCATTTGAGTTAAATTTCAGCAACTTATTATCACTTTTAAAAGTTTAACAACTAATTTGTCACATTGACCAAAGTTCAGCAACTTTCTATGCACTTATTCTAAATTTTTTTAATACTTTGTCACACAATTTTCACATAAGAATATAACATTAATGGAAATTTTTAACACTGTCGGTGTTAATCACTTATTTGTACAAAATCAATAGTTCATGTATGTATTTGTACAAAGTTTAACAAAGTGGGTCTATTTGTACATTTAGTGAAAATTCATGTATGAGATATATGCATGTCTCAAAAATATTTGTCAGTGCAAGAAGACAACTGACATGAATTGGTTGTGACCTTTCGATGGAGATCAAGTGAAAGAGAAGACGAGAGAGAGAAGAAGGAAACAACATTGTTTCAAATCACGTTGATGAGGAAAAGAAGTGGCTGACGTGGCGTGGCAGTACACGTTGGTCATGTTTATTTGACTCGGATTAAAAAAATAATATTTTATTCAAAAAATTGCCAAATCAGCACGATTTAACGGTTAAACTAACGGAACATGACGGCAAGGATAATCAGGTTTCACTTTTAAATAGTAGAGGGACTAAATCGGTCCATTTGATAGTACATGAACCATTCCGGTTCATTCCCAATAGTAGCCAGTAGGGGACCATAAGAGTAATTATTCCCTTAGGTTATTGTCATTACTTCCACGTCCTTCCCAAATTGTAATCCCTAGTTGTTTATTTATCACATTTTCATTACTTGATTAGTTTAGTTGTTACATACACACATTGAACTTATGATTTGTTATGCAATTGTTTATTTAGATCATTAGATTTGTTGCAATAAACTCCTATTTATCTCATCTTCGTAGTACTTGAGGTTTGACAAGCCGAAGCACTTTGTGCTCCACATGTTACTTCCACACTTTTGGTACACTTTCCAAAAGCGTGCCACTTATAAAAACCATGGACCGTTTGATAAGTTAGCGGGTTTAGTGGATTTTGGGTTCAGCGGTGTAACGGGCTAAGCGGTGCAGATTAGAATGGGGCGGGTCACGATTGAGTTCCGCGGATTTGGAGGGTCAAGGTAAAAATGCACAACCCTAGATATACTAGCTAATATTTGAAAAGATGTGTATAGATATGTTAATATATTCTCAAGTCATATACATAAAGTTTATAATCTGAGATACAAGGGTTTGTGACCACAACTAATTCATTAACTATATATATAAGCAGTGATATGGTGTGCCACAATAAAAAAATATTCAACACAAACAAAATCCTACACACATGAGATTGAAAGTGATATGGTGTGCTAGACTCGGTGGTCTAGTGTTTTGGAATCAATGGTTGTGTTCTGTTTGCTAGAATCATTGGCGATGGTTTGACTTTTATTTATGTGTGGTACATAGTAGAGAAGAGACGAATATGCAAAACATTTAAGAGAGTAGAATTTTAAGATTTTGTTTCATTTTAAAATTACAAAAATGTACTTAAATGGGTGATAAATGGGTTATATGACATGATAAAGACTCATTTGATTAAATGAGTTATAAGAACCCAACAAGATTATTAAAACATATAGAAAAATTGAACCCAAATTCGAACCCAAACTCGCTTAATTTCGTGTCGTGTTCGTGTCGTCTCACATGTTGTGAACCAAATTGCCAACCCTACTCAAAGACTCTAGTGGGAAACAATATTGTCTTGAAGGAGGTCAAACGATAGACCAAAGTTGTGTTTTTGATTGATTGTTTCTGAATTGTTTTAATTTAAAACTAGGAAAATAGCCCATGCGATGCACGGATTACTTAATAACGATGATCATATAATAGAAATACATTTGTTCTATAAATATTTGATTATATTGTTATTTTGTGTAACACTTTAAACACATACAATATTAAAATTAAAACAAAAAATTAATGAATATCTTCGAACAAAAAATTATAATATTTTTTATAAGAAAATATTACCAACATGAAAATTAAAACAAAATAAATAATGAATATAGTAACACATGTTAGCAATGTTTTGAAATAATATTTAAGAAAATACATAAAAATGATGGTACCAAAATTATAATTCATTCAATTTAATATGAATATCATTTATACAAATAATTTTAAATAGTGTACTTTTTTTTTTTGATACAGACAGGTGTCGAAATCTTATCTTGTAATGGCCTAGCCTAGGGCTTTTGGCATCTGATTGTACCAAAAGTAGTCTCTTCCACCACCAACACCACCAAAAATGTGTTGAGTGAAAATCGATCATGAGACCTCTTCCCACTCACACAGCTGGAGTAACCAACTGCGCCACCCTTAGTGGTTAAATATTTTTAAATAGTGAACTTAAAAAAATGTATTTAATTTTAATATAAAAATTATGAATGAGAGCAAGTTACAATATAGTTTAATACTTATTAATTTATAACATAATGAAATATAATGATGCACATCAATGGAGGGAACTCAAACATTTTCAAGGTTACGAATAATCAATAGTAGTGAGAAATGTGTTTTATTAGTATTTACTATTAAGAATAACATTGTATTAATTCATATTTATGACTGTTATAACAACTAGACACCTGAAGAGTCAATACATAATAATCAAGAGTGTTGGTGCTTTAATTTTTTGAATAATTGTGATAATTATGCATGAAAAGTTATGAGTTTTTGGAGAACCAAAAGTCTAGAAATGAAAAGTTTATATGTGTACCAAAACATTTAGTTGAATTAGTATGAAAAATATATAAATGTAATTACTAAATATTCTTCACGTACAAAAAATAATTGATGTTCACTTTAAATTAATTGATTAAGTGGTATATATTTGTTTTATTAATTAATTATGTGTTTTATATTCATGATTGCATTGCACATGCAAGCCACAATTAGCAATAAAATATAAAAATAACTATTACTATTACAAATGATTTGATGATATTATAAAGTCATCACTCATCCACAATTATTAAGAATAAATTCAAAACTATTTTCAAAATTATTATGTTTTACTCAAATTATATCATTTAAGCGCTTAAAAACTAATCTTCACCGGGTTAACAAATACAATTTCTTACAACATGTTTTATATTTCTTGTTTGAGTTTTACATAAAATGTCAATTGTTACACTCTAAAGTAAGAAATTAATTTAAATGTTCAAACCAAAAAATTAAAAAGATTCATAAAAATGCATGCATTTTAATTTTGTGTACATCAAAGACTAATTATAATTGTTACATGTTTTAGCTTAATCCGTGTGTGTAATCTCCATTGAATTTCAAAAGTTTTTTTCTTCTTATTTTTAATATGTTGTATACTTGTTGTTCAAATAGATGAATAACTAAATAGTTAGTTGAATCTCTTTCTCATCTATTTTTTTTTTTTTTTTTTTTTTTTTTTTTGTGAACAATAGGTAGTATAATTATTTTTGTATATATATGTCATTATTCAATACTTTGAATTTCATCACTTAATTATACAAATTTGAAATTTAATGTTCAAATATGCAAAATAAAAATATATACAAAATTATTAATTATTCAACCAAGTTAACTTTTGATGTAATATCATTGATACCGCATTTGATTTAAAGTGAAATTATCAATAATTTTAACTTTCTTCAACATTAGAAAGAAAGAGAAAAGGTTAGGCGTCAAATAATTTAGTAGCATATCATTTGTATACCAAAGAACACGTACACAATGAGAAAATTTTCACTTAAAAACTATTGCATGCAAAAAAAAAATAATAATAATAATAAATGAAGCAAAAGTATTGGAACATTTCAAATAATTATAATTTAGAATAAATACAAAGTTCTTATTCACTATCAAAACAATAATATTTCATTGATATTATTCACTACTAAATGTAAATTGGAACAAAAAATTTTAAATATGCTAAAATTACCCGTCATGGTGAAGTGACCATATGAAACGCTGTAGTAAAAAAAAATAGAATTACATTTGCAACTCATTACACACATGTACATAAACTTTTGAGTATTTTGAGAAGAAAAAAAAAACTACACAAACTTTTATTTCAAGAATTTAAATATCAAATTATGAACATTGAACTAACATTTCTTAACAATTTTTTTATTGTGGGGATACATAAATCTTTATGTTGTAATGTTAAATTAAAATATAGTAACAATAAGTAAAAAAAAGTAATCAAATATATTTGTGAGGTACAATGGAATCAAATTGAAAAACTATCATGTGCACTTACCAATTAAGTTTTGATAGGATATACGAAAAAATGATTTGGAACTGTTCACAACGAATTTGTTAGTATCATTTTCTATAATGATTGTGGAAAAGAATAATAAGAAATTACTTTGATCATCACAAATTAATATATATATATATATAGAGAGAGAGAGAGTTTGAGGAATCTCAGCCTCACAAAGAAATCGGATCCCAAAAACTCACTGGGACA
>JAYMTE010002637.1:0-10898 GCA_036897545.1 Pelargonium fulgidum
CTATACCCGTTACCTATTGTCATAGGGTGGTTCCTTGTGAGGACGGCCGTTGGATGAATTGGAAAGTTCTTCACGCATACATGCTCTAGGTAATTGTTGATTTTGTTCATGCTTCATATATTGAACTAGTGAATCAGGAGTTAATTGCTATCTTAGTTTCATTTGAACTTATAGGACTTTAGAATTAAGGTATGTTTGGATTTAAAGTTCTTGGTCCTCAGAATCATATTCTCATTACTCTTAATCCAATATCTTAACTAGAGAATCATATTCTCATTTTGAAGCTATGTTTACATTATGATTTAAGATTTTTTGTTTATTTTAAAATGTTTCTTTTGTATTCATGTTTGTTGTGGTGTAACCATGCCAACATGTTATTTATTCTATACTTATCATGTACTCTATATTGTGCTCCAAGAACTCTAACTATGTATAAATAGTATTTATTGGATGGATCCATTAAGTGTGGTTTTTATTCATTAGCAAAATTGTGAGATGTTAATCAATCACACTTTGTTATATCCGAACCATTTTGTTATTGATTCTCTTGTGTTTTGCTATTCAGGTGGGAAAATGGTTTTTTTCATTTTCCAGTTATTTATGTGTGATTTGTGTATGTTGAATCTTAATGTTTCTATTTAAACTCTTCGGATTCTTTTTGAGATTTCGGATGTTTGGGTTTATAGAGGAAAGAACTACCTTGTTGTGTGATTCAATCAATAAAAAAATGAAATGACTTTGAAAATATGAGCGGGTAAGCTCAAACAAGAATAACTACTAACAAGAACAGTTTTGGTCACTAATGTGACGGTATGGGATGAATTATTTAGATCTAAAAATGAGAAAATTAACTGTTATGTAACTCAATCAATAGATCACTGATGTGCTGAAACATTGTCACGGCGATAACGTTGTGCCCGTTGCAAACCCTTTTTACCCAATTTCCTTCAACAATTGAAAAATGTTCATAAAGTTGTGCTATACATGGTTGTCATGTTGCAAAAGGAGAGAATATTGAAGAGAATCTAGTCATTGATATGAACCATCTTGGTTCATTTTGATCATATATTTATGCCTAATTAATTCGTCAGGGATCTTGGTTACTGTACACTAAATTAGTTAAACATATCAAGATTTTGGTTTATTTGTATTTATTATTAGGTTTTGGTAGTAGTTGTTTTCATCTCTTAATTAATAATAATTTTTCACAATTTTGGTTTCAAAAGCGATTTGTAATGTATTTATTATTTGACTCTTCTTTTTTTAATTGAACCAACCATTATAATAGTAGAAATAACCTCCGAGACATACCCCGGTTGAAACACAGCCCTCATATACAATATTAGACGGACGAGTACATTCGTAAGTTGTCTTATTCGCAGAACGACCAATATAAAAAAACAGAACTCTGAGTTCAATCGAAAATAATCCTTCAGTAAAGTACCTACTCCTCCCAACTCTCTCCTATATGACTTTTTTTATACAATAATAATTAAGAATAAATATAATATGGATTGCGTGGTGGGGCTAGGAGTGTCGTTTTCATAAATTGTTCAGGTTTTATTTAGAACAATAATATTTTAAATTTTTGTGTGCCTAAAAAGGACAGTGTAAAATAGGTGGATAGAAGAATGAGATGACAACAAACCGACCTGCTATGATCATCATCTTATGACTCGTGACCTTAGCCACCTTTTACTTAATTCATTGACTAAAAACATCAATTAGTTGTCTGTTAACAAAAGCTGGGATGCTGACACGCAGTCACGTGAATTGTCTTTTGTGTCACTCTCTTTTTCAATGACAATGAATATAGCAAATTGCCATATCGGAATGTAGAATCAAGCTTCTCTTTTTCACCCACCAATTTCTTTTTATCTTTTTGTAAAGCTTGATGATAGTGCCCACTATTCACCTAAGTTAGCTTTCTTTATTTTTATAACAAAAAAAGATAGATTTTTTTTTTTTTGTTAAGAATAAGTAAAAAAATTTGAACGTACGCTACATAAAAATGTTAAAGACGCGTTGTTGAAAAACCGCTCGCTCATGTGCAAGCAATTAACCTAAGAGGGACATATGTGACATGAAAGCTGTAGTTTTGAATGGCCAAGTGGCGACCTTGTGACATACATTATCCACTTCGTCCAATCTTGACCTCCACGCGAAGCTCTCCAACTTTTGTAATATGAAAATCATGATCTTGAATGGACGATCCATGATCTTGTGACATAAATATTAGTCCACATCACCTAGCTCATGTTTTGTGGTCTTTATGTGAACCTTTCAAGTTTTTGTCACATAGAAGTCGCGTCTTGAGAGTTCTCCACACATCTCATCTATACTTAGCATTCAAGAGGATATTCTCTAAGACACCCATATGCAATAATTAAGCCCACAGGGAGAATCTTACACCTCTCTTTCATACTTAGTGTCCACAAGAAACCGCAAAGACTGATCATTGAACATGGTCACAACTAAAGCTCCCCCTCCCACTTAGCCTTTCATAAAGAATAACTCTACCATTCAAGGCTCCTCGATGGATTTTTTCCATTCCCACCTCTTCAGATCACCTCTATGACAGTTGATTGGTTGACAAACTTTGGTTTTGGGATTATTAATTTTATTTCATTTTCTACTTTTATTTTGTTTTGGATAATTCTTTCCACTCTAGTGCGGTTAAATATAAACGAAGCAAGTCTCTCCTTAAAAAAATAAAGAAGAAAAATTGGTTCGATAAATTTCTTTTTAATTTCTTTTCAGGGCTTGGCGTCCTCCCTATCAAATCTCATTTTATTTATTTTATTAACTAATAGAAATTCGTGTCAAATAGTCATTCGTGTATTTACACAGACATAATTATTAGTTAGAATAAGGAGGCAATCGATGTTACCCCGGAAGCCACAAGTTTGATACTCAAAATTTATTAATGTAATAAATAAATTGAAATGTCCCACTATGATTTTAAGCCGACAACGTGATACAATATGATTGGTACATATATATTTAATCAATATTTGGGGATTGGAGTCTACTAATTCCTATCAAGATGACAAGGAATATATAGAAAAATAAAAAGTTCATGAATGAGAACCGTTGATCCAACAAGTGTCGTACCATAAACAATTCCATTTTTGTTCTCTAACGTAGCTAGCTTCGACTCCAAGTCCAACTAGGGGTGACCCCGATTCTCTGCGCTCGCTTCCACTGTACCATCACTCACACCCAAATCCATATCAACGGTCCAGATCCTCCCAAGGAGCGAGAGACACTGAGGATGTGGTGAAAAGAGAGAGACGCCAAGGAGGAGAAAAAGCAGAGCATCCGATGACAAAAGTATAGTTGGGTTTCGGTTTTGTTTGGTTCTTCTTCGTCTTCAGGTCCCATCTCTCTCTTTAAGCACATATGAATGTTTATATGACTGTGACATGATATGATATGATATGGTATGATACGATACTTGATGTGTTTATATTATAATATCTGTGTTTTTGTAATAAAAATGGGTTCTTTTTCACAGACTCAGAGTGAGAATTGGTGGGTTCATTGTCTAAACCAAGTAAATTAGCTGATAATATTGTTTTAGTAAACGTAAGTGGATTACCCATCTCCTTATCTTGCTCCATTTTGGTTAATTTTTGTATCTTCTTTGATGGTTTCTCTAGTTTGGTAAAGGGTTTGCTGGTGATGTTGCTTTTGTGATTTCTGGTTGTTTGTGTGTTTTTGACACTTTTTGTTGTTGTGATTGGTGGATGAGAAATTGGGTTTGTTTTTAATTTTGGTTTTGAAACTTGTGGTGGGCAGCTGGAGAGGAGGAAAGGGAAAGTGAGCCCATTTGTGAGCAGCATAAGAGATAGGTTGAGGCTGAAGCTGAAGCTGATGCCTCTCAATATTGTTCGTAGTGCTGATGGATTGCCTAGGATTATATTGACTGAGCCTACTGGATCATCCGCCGAGGTCAGTTTAATTAGTCTTTCATTTGGTTTACTATTTGTTGTTGTTAGTGGATAACTTGATTTGTGATGATGTGAACCTGGAATGTTTCCATTGAATGATCTGAGTTGGAGATTGCGTGATTGTGCGGGGTATGTAGTTTTAGGTGTTAATGCTCGGTTGCAGGTGATGAATGGAGTTACTTAGTAGTATGACAAATGGGGAATTTTTGCATTTAACGAATTTGAATACTAATAAGTAATAACAAGGGGCTTTTTGATTGCGTAGATTCTCTTGTTGTTACTACTTACCAAGTTTTTTTGCTATTTCACCTTATGACAAACTTCAGACGATTGAAAAAACAAAATGGGATTCATGTAGAGCCCCATTAGGATGAAGAATAGATAGATATAAGTCTTATTCACTTGAGTGATCAAACATTTTTTTAGTTTGATACTTGCGCAAATTATGAGGTTAGATTAGAAGATATTTTGAGGTATTTTCCTCATGTTTCTACCCTCAACTTTTTTATTGTCAAATGAACATCTATTGGAAACTTTCTCATATTTTTGTTGTCTATTCTTTGTAATTTGGTTTCAGGTGCTACTGTATGGCGGACAGGTTGTTTCTTGGAAGAATGAGCGAAGAGAAGAACTGTTTTTCATGAGCAGCAAGGTGAACTGAATGATTATTTTGATTTTGAACTACTCTAGAGAACTCAAATGGCTTCTCAGACGCATTTCATTACATTCAGTTAGTTCAATGTTTCTGGGAGTGTGTTGATGATTTTAATTTTCTTCTCTAGTGTACTGATAGTTTCCATGTTTAACCAAGTTTTCACAATCACAACGTCAGATCTTGGAACCTATTACCTTGCACTAACCCCCTCCAGGAATTCTGTTAGGAGGGCATGAAATGACTCAGCTTTCTGATTAAAGAATCAATACTTTACAATTGGAATGTCTACTTCTGTTAACCTATCATCAAAAAAATGAATGAAAAGTATACATTTTCTCTTGGGAGCTATTTTGAATTAAACTTCTGGTTTCTGATTCATATGGCTATAATACTAGTTTTACATATTCTCTGCAAAAGTGACAGTTCAAGTTAAAAATTCAAAATCTATGATTATCTAAGTATGTAAGTTTTTTAAATTTTAATTTATTCAACAGGCTACATGGAGACCACCTAAAGCCATCAGGGGTGGTATACCTGTCTGCTTTCCACAGGTAGGGTACTTCGGAAAATAGCATGAAATATTTAGCATTGTGTGTAAAGTTTATGGATTCTTAATGATACTAACCTACTGCAGTTTGGGAATCTTGGTTCACTGGAACAACATGGATTTGCACGGAACATGTTTTGGTCACTAGATAATGATCCTTCACCACTGCCTCCAGCAAACAATCAGTCATCAGTAGATTTGATATTAAAGTCCACGGAAGAGGATTTTAAAAGCTGGCCTCGCAGGTATGCTTGTGAAATATGTGATTTCTTCAATCAAATGAAATGAATATGGTGAACATGACCTTTTTGTCTCAATGCCTTACAGCTTCGAGCTTCGGCTTCGTATCACAGTTAGTGCTGGCAAGCTTACTCTGATCCCCCGTGTTAGGAATACAGATTCCAAGCCTTTCTCCTTTACTTTTGCTCTCCGAAACTACTTATCTGTATCAGACATAAGGTTAGCCTCTTTTGTTCAAATTCATAGCTTTTTGTTTGCAATTAGTGGATGGAAGTTTGCTATGTGTCTATACGTTACCTTATAGGGTCTGGATCTGTATGAAACTTTACAAGTTTTCAACTTCACTGTTAACTTGTGATGCTACTTTACGCGCCTGGTGTTACATCAGTGTTTATTAATTGCTCTTTCAGCGGGCTTGCATGATGCTGTTTAATTTGCAGTGAAGTGCGTGTTGAAGGCTTGGAGACACTCGATTACTTTGACAATCTCAATCGCAAACAGAGGTACACAGAGCAAGCAGACGCAATCACCTTTGACAGCGAGGTATAGCCTTTTGTTTCCCATTAGCTTAAGATTAAACTCAGTGTCCTGAGGCACACGTATGTAGCTTCACAGTGAGCGATTCCTACAGATTGACAGAGTGTATCTGAGCACGCCAACAAAGATCGCCATTATAGACCATGAGAAGAAGAGAACATTTGAACTGCGAAAGGATGGCATACCAGATGCAGGTTTGTTTAGTAATTTCACCTATCACGTAAATTTATCTTTTTACTATCATGGTTACAATGATCAACTACTGTGCAGTTGTATGGAATCCGTGGGACAGAAAGGCAAAAACTCTGGCAGATTTAGGGGACGAAGATTACAAAAGCATGTTATGTGTGGATTCTGCAGCGGTTGAGACCCCGATAGTGTTGAAGCCTTACGAGGAGTGGAAGGGGCGGCAAGAGCTGTCGACTGTTTCATCCAGTTACTGCAGCGGGCAGTTGGATCCTCGGAAGGTTCTTTTTGGTTTTCACTGATCATAGAGATAGAGCAATGGATTGGAGGATATATATGTTGTAATTTAAATAAACTGCCTTGGTTTAAGTCTAGAATATAACATGCACTTGCTAGTTGCCTGAGCTGTGGTGCATCATCTTTGTTTTGTAAGTGTTATTTGGGATCCCAGAATGAATTAACCAATGCCTGTAATAAATGACAATATGAATCCAGCATATTACATATATGGATATATGACTGATCCTATGTGGAATGTTTACCATGTTGTGTCCAGAGCTAGGTGTGAAGTTAGAGGTCGCAAAATTTCTGCTAGGGTCGTGTTCGGGTTGATGAACCGTAACCTGACCTTATAAGTTGTAGGGTTAGGGACAGGTCGGGTTTCAAGCATAAAACACATTCTTTTTGCGAATATTTCAAATCCGACCCGAAATTTTTTATGTTGTCTTACCCAATTTTCTCAAATCGATAAATTCAAACCTTAACCCGACAAAAACGGGTTGGGTTTTGGGTACCCGTCAGGTTGGATCAATTTTGCATTATTAACGGAATGGATCTCACGAGAACAAAATGAGGTATACTTTGACATCGTAAGTACAAAATGAAGTTCAGTTCATAATAAAAATCAACAGAACCTATGGGCCAAGTAAATAAGATTATATGGGCTTTAGTATATGTAAGAGAAAAACGCCCTAAGCCCATAAAGCTCCACATAAAAGGAGCTCGCAGCTTCTCTGTTTAACCTTCGTCTCCTTCTCCTCCGATTCTGAGCTCCAAACCAGAGAAAGAGAGAGAAGCAATGGACGTCAAGGAGGATAGAAAGAGGCACAGTAGCACCAAATCCAGAAAACGGAAGAGAGCGAAGAGACAACGAAAATCCCATGTTGAAGCTGACAATACGCCCAATCAACCGAAGAAGACTAGTACAGAGAACAGTGTTGCAATACCCCAAAAATCAGACAAAATATCAAAGTCCTCGACCTCCTCCTTTCTCGATAAGGTCTTGTTGCTGTAAAGTTCGAGTCTTTGCTGTGGATGTTTTGGTAATGTATATTTTGCTGATTTTCATGTTTGTATTTTTGTTCTTGTGCAGATGAAGGCTAGGTTGTCAGGAGGGCACTTCAGGATGCTTAATGAGAAGCTCTACACTTGCACGTAATTGATGCTTTTCTTGCCCACTCTTTTTTTTTTCTCTCTCTAAACTCTGTTTGGTTCCTGAGAAAAAAAAAAAAAATAAGTTAATGCTGGCTTTGATTCATTTTACAGAGGCAGAGAGGCGCTTGATTATTTTACAGAAGACCCTTCATTATTTGATATGGTACTATTTGCTTTACTAAAATGTTTCTTATATTTGTCAGAATTATAATGTGTTGTAATTTCATTGCAACTAGCTACTTACTTTAAGTAAAATTAAAATAGATGTACAAAGAGTTGCATATCTATGGTATTTTTCATGGTTTGAATTTTGTTTGAACTATTCGGATTGTTGGAGGACCCATTAATAGTTGAAGTCCTCATTTAGAATTTAATACTATATTTCAACACACCCCATCATGTTGCAAGACTGATGAGAGGTTTGATAGAAAGCCCGTCCCATTCCTGGACAAACCAATAGGAGATATAAAAAGCACATTCCCATTGTAGTTTTGCTGGTGGACCCAAAAGAGATAGTAGAGAGTTCATTGTGCTTAGAAGTATAAAGAGAAAACTAGATAAATTTCATAAATACAAGAATTTGGGTGTGTCAGGATTCAAAAACTTGACCTTTCAGTAGCAACCTCTGATACCATCTTGGAAATACAAGATTAGGCTTTTAGCACTGTTAATTTATTATGTGATCCATATTTATCATTGGTATGCTGTCTTTTTTTGTTAATGTGTTTATATTTGTTCTACAAGAACTTAACTATTAGTTACATTTAGGTGATTAAGTTATTTTTGGAGAAGCTACATTTTGACTTTTGTTTTACTTACTTGAACAGTATCATGCAGGATATCAAGAGCAAATGTCACATTGGCCTGAGCAGCCCGTTAATATAATTATAAAATGGATTAAGGAGCATAGCCCTTCTTTGGTTGTGGCTGATTTTGGATGTGGTAAGAGTTTGCTGAAATTTATTTTCTATTGATGAATTTGTCTCAAAAGCTTATTTTTGCTGTGTTTGGATCTTGGGAAAGGGGGTAAAAAATAGAGGGCAATAATTAGTTAGAAAGTTGGTCTGCTCTTCTAAACTCTTACATTCCATTATAAATTTCCTTCAGTAGTACAATTTAAGATGCAACTATTTTTTCTTTCTACTTTCTTTCCCCTCACTTTTTGACTACTGAAATACTGGGTTAATGTCTTCTTATTTTGTAACTAAATGTCTTTACACTGACTAATATTCTAAAATGGCTGCTATTTAACTTCAACAGGGGATGCACGTATCGCAAAAAGTGTGAAGAATAAAGTCTTCTCTTTTGATCTTGTCTCAAATGATCCTTCAGTAATTGCTTGTGATATGTCAAATGTATGTGTTCTAATTCTACTAAGGATATAATAATAAATATGGTGTGCAATGTTCGTTCTTCCCCATGCTTGAGCATTATTCAGTAAACATTGTCCTCTCAATCATTGTATGTCCATCTTTCTAATTTTCAAGACAATCCTTTTATATGGCTACTATCAGTTATAAGTAATTGAACTTGGTGTATCTCTGAAAACAGGATAGCAGATCTAACTTGTATAATGTGCTCATTCATATCTTATGTTACTCATTTCAAAATTTTGTGGACCTCTGTAATTCTTGAGGGCCTTAGGATCAATGCCAGATATAAGTGCAAAGAATCAAATTTGTAAGCGTGAGAAACTAGAACTGAATTGAGTCTAGATCCTCAGAAATAGAATATGATTTCATATAGTAATACAATCCGTGCTTTGTAGCATTTAAGTGTCATATTATGGTTGAAAGTATCCACGTACCCCATATGTTTCTCTATATTTCTCTAAATGCCTATATATACGATGCATATGGCAGTTGTTGGTATTTGTACATTCTAGTAATGCACATTGTGCTCAGCTAATTGCAATATGAATCATGAAGCTGTTTTCTGAAGTTAGGGATAGATAATAGTATTATTCTAGAGCTGTAAGCTTTTGTTAGAGACTGCATATTCATGATGAATAGCAACTGGCCCTCCATCATTAACACTATTATATATGTTTATTGGCAGACACCTCTTGGATCTTCATATGTAGATGTTGCAGTTTTCTGCCTCTCATTGATGGGTACCGACTTCCAGAGTTACCTGATGGAAGCACACAGAGTTCTTAAGCCAAGGTTTGCGAATAAGTTGTCTTATAGCCATGGATCACCTAATGTCCATTGTTATGCTCGGTCATATTCTTACTTTTGGCTGTTTTTGTAGTGGCTGGCTTTTGATAGCTGAAGTGAAGAGCAGGTTTGATCCAACTACTGGAGGAGCAGACCCAAACAAGTTTACAAAAGCTGTTTGCGAGCTAGGATTCACTCCAGTGCTAAAAGTCGGTTTATTGTTGTCTCTTTGATTTGCCTCTATTAACTTATCATTTTCCATGCTCACTGATATGTATTCTGTGCAGGACTTCTCTAACAAGATGTTTATTCTATTATACTTCCAGAAAAAGGTTTGTAATTTTTTTCTAGGGCAATTTCTTGCAGCCAATGTAGCTCGGTGCTTGTTTAAACATGTTTATTTTTAATCTTTGTTTTCTGTAGGAGAAGCACAATTCAGAAAAGAAGGAAATTGAGTGGCCTAAGCTGAAACCTTGTTTATACAAGCGCCGATAATTAAGACAAGGACAAAAAATGGTCCGGTGTTTCATCCCTTCCGCGAAGGTTGTATTGTTCTGAATGTCTAGTTTGCGCAACTTAGATTTTGTTTTCTATGAACTTAATAGTGAATGTAAGCAATTTTGTGTTACTCTGATACTCTGAGGCTTGATAGTTATTTTATCTAAACCCCAAATTTTGTTGGTTCATATATTCATGAGAGTTTATAGAGTTCTATGCATTACTATGTTACTGCTATGCCTGTATGATTCAGATGCTGAATCAACACTTTGTGTGTTTTCATGATTTCTTCAGTTGCTAATTGTTTTATAATTGACAATTTGACAATAATGTTTAAGTTTATGGCATGAGCTTCAGTTGCCATTGTAAAGATGAGTGATGCATCAGGAAATATGGTCAAAAGTCAACTATGGATTCATAGCCGTCGGATGACTATAAAGCGTAGTCAGAATTGACGGCGACCGCCGATTACTGATTAGCATATGCATCTGGGGAATGAAACCATGAGATAAAATAAAGAAAATAAAACAAAATGGCTTTGATTATTTAATTCATAAATAAAGCAAAGCAATAATAGTTGGTATATTCTTAGAATTTGGAATTGTTTTGTTGACCCCTTGTCCCTACTAAATACACCCCGTCGTCTTCTTTCACCGACATCACTTCAGATCAATTTGACCCTTCCTTAC
>JAYMTE010002638.1:0-10897 GCA_036897545.1 Pelargonium fulgidum
CTTGAAAGCTATCAATAAAATCTCTCTTCTCTCCTATTTCTCGTCTCTTATTCTTCTCTCTATATTTGTTCTTGCTTGCATCAATTTCATAACACTTCTATCCATGCTTATAGTTCCGTATATCTTTTTTTTTTTTTAAGGAAACTCCAGTAAATAAATATTATTAGAGGTATCCTTTTTATTAAAAGTAATTGACTTGCCCTATATTGTTAAATATATAGCAATTAAGAAATTTGAGTTACTTTTACATTGAGTTAAGGAAAGAATATCCTGTAAACAAAACTTTCCCAAATTAGTATTTGTTAGTTATCTTTTCTTTCAATTTGAAAAAAAAAAAACTATTATATAATTTATAGAAGAAAACATGTTTGTATAAGTTTTAAAAGCATCCCTCACTTGTTTTATTATTAGTAAACGAATCCACTGTAATTTACTACATTTTCTGTTTATTATGAAAATCGAGTTTCTTTTAGTTAGTAGTTTTCATAAGAAATCCAGCTAAGCTTGAAACGAAACCTTTTAATAACCTGTTCTATTTTACGGAATCAGAATATACAAATTTTGCTAGTTAGTCCGCTTTTTAATTCTAAAGTAGATTTCCCGGTAAGAGCCTTGTTGCCTCTTGTTTGCTTGTTAGGAATCTTCTCTTTAATCTATAAAGGAGTCTTGAGTATGCTTTTTTTATTCCGTTGTAAGTTGATTATCTCAGTCGGGCTCTTACACAACTCTATAGGAACCCTTTTTTTTGGAATTTTGATTCCTCTATTATGAAATAGGCCTATACAAAACATAAAAACATTAAAGACACAAGCAAAAGTCTGTAGATAAGAAGCTCCTTGTTTTTGGATATGTGCAGTTGAAAACAAGAGGTACTACCTTTTATTTAGAAGAAACAGACTAGAAGAGCACTGGTTTGACGAGTTTCCTAATTAATTTGAAAACTAAGGGTGGACCGCAGGGGTCTTTTAGGTGCGGTCTCTTGACCGGTCAAAATTCCTTGTAACTTATTAAAAAGGAAGAACTTAATATAGAAGAAGTAGTTCCGTGGTGATAGCCTAAATAAGATCTGAAGTTTATAGTAGTTAAAGTATTAGTTGAAGTGAGTTAAGAGACAGGGCCGTCTCAATCATTTTGGAGGCCCTGTGCTAAAATAAAAAAAATGGGCCTTTAAAGTTTGATATAAAAGAAGACAATTTTTGCGTGATTAAATTAAACTTTTATTACAATTAATAAAAATTCGTACAATAAAAGTTTCACTTGAAAAGTGTCATTCTTGTAGCATTCTTTGAAGCAAAATCTTCAATCAAATCTTCATACTTAATTTTCTCCAAAATCTCATTCTCAATTGCTATCAAAGCTAATCCATTGAGCCTTTCTTGTGTCATCGTAGAACGTAAATACGACTTCAACAACTTCAATTTTGAAAAACTTCTTTCTGCAGAGTTATATCTAATGACTAATATAGTAATATAATACTATAAAGTTATAAACTATTAAACTAATACATCACAAGTTTCACAAATTAACAACAAAACTAATAAACTATATAGACATATAATCTCTGTCAAAAAAAACCAATAGTCTAATGTAGTGATGCCTATATTATTAATGATTTAAAGAATTAAAAAATGGAAAGAAATATAAACAGTAAAGTGATTGATTAATAGTTACTTGAGAAAAAATTGAGAAGATGCCAAATAAGACTTGTTGGAGTCTCTGTCCTCTTGCAGCCTTCTTGTCCTTGCTAAAGAGGCTGATTTCTAAATCTCTGATTCTGCTGTGTCTGTCACATACATTCAAAGACTACTATTTTTCAAGTTTTCAGAGAGATATGAGTGCAGAGTTTGTAAAAAATACTGAGTGATAGATTGATAGATGGAAAGTGAGAGATAAAAATTTATAATTTATAGACAATAAAAGAGTATTTATTCAAGTAATAAATTATGTGTACGTTATTCATTGGAGAAGTAAATGACTGTTCATCTGCAAATTGATTGAATTAAAGAAAAACTGATTTTTTTTAACCAAAAACTGTTTTTTTTATTAAATATAACTATCAGAAAACTTAAAAGTGGGGCCCTCCATAAATTGGGGGCCCTGTGCAGTTGAACATATTGCACTGGCTTATCTACGGCCCTGTTAAGAGACATAATTAGATGCATTGCGCAGGTTCAAGTCATGTGCTAGTTCAAAGCCCCTACTAATCATTAATCAACGCCCTTTTAAAATGGAAGGTTCTAGGAGTATTTGCTACTTTATTTGTTTCGTTTGTTCTTTGCTAATACAAGAATATCAAGGATAGATAGTAATATGTAAGAAAAACTGGCTGGATTTAGATAGTTAGAACAAAGTGAAGTTTTCGTATATCTATAAGAGTAAATAGTAATTATTTACTTTGGCTAATTTGTTTTTGTTTTTCTAGCTTTATTTTTCAAGAAATAGGTTGCATAGTAAGAGTTTAATAAGTCCTTAAAAAGTTTTTATAAGAATAAGGTAATTTTTAGAAGAAATCCCCTCTCTTAATTAAATTAGTTTTCCTTATTTATTATTTTTCAAGGTTATGGTTAAGAAATTCAAAAAAGTATTTTGGGAGTTTTGAATCTTAAACTTGTAATTCAACAACACCGGGGATTAATCCAGAGTCTGCTTTTCGAGAAGTTTAGAGTTGGTGTATTTCCCTTTTCTATTCAGGGATTTCTCATTTTAAAGCTTGGCTTAAGTAAATTGTGAATCTATATTCCTTTTTCTTTAAGTTTTTTGGAAAGTTTTATTTACTTTTTAAATGTAAATTTAGGTAAAGCCTTCTTATTTGTATTCCCCTGTTTCCAATTAAAAGGCTTCGGGTACGAGTATCAAGAAAGTAAGAGGCGATACACAATCGTTTGAAAATTCGTTGTTCGCCCCTTTTTTTTTTTAAAGCTAAAACTGAAGCTTGGGTTTAGTCTTATGACCTTCTTATATATTATCTAAAGAAAAGGTTTCAATCTCAAGAAATCCTAAAGAGGTGGGTCACGTTTGAATTTAAAATTAAGGATGCCCATATGATATTGGATAACTATATTAGGATCTATAAAGATCTCATAGCAAGAGAGAAAATGACGAGAGAAAAAAAGGAATTGAAAGTGAAGAGAAAAAAAGAGAAAAAGGAGTCGATTGCCAAATTGAGACATGAATCTCAAAAGTGGGTGACCCATAATCGACACACCCTGAAACCTAAACTTATAGAAGTATCTAATAACCAGGAAGAGAATTAAAGCAGAAAATATAAGGAATTCATGAATTATTCAAATGAATAAATTAAGGGGTTACTTACTTCGAAAGATGGTTATGCGAGAGGAAAACATACAGCAAAATATAAAGAAGTGTGTCAGAAATGTCCCTATTAACCTGACTAAGAGCCAAACCTAAACTCCTCACCTAGATAGATCTTCCCTTTCGCTTCCCTAAAATTACTCACTACATGAAACACTTTGACTACTCAATTACCAGGAAATATCAATTATGTAATCAATGCGTCAACAATGTCATTAAAATATCAATTAACGACTTTTTCAAAAACTTTATTCTTATATGACCGAAAGATCACTAATTTGAAACAAAACATAAGTACGGAAAAATCTATCAAAATTTATATAATAAAAATAACATAAAATAAAACATAATAATGAACACTATAGAGTAATTTACTAGAGTTGCAAAAAACTATCTCCAAGCTTGTCCTTAGTCTAAAAATTATCTTCGTCTTCTAAATCTTGTTTGGGGTAGTCCTGGTCGTACCTTACAAATCGGTTCCTCTTATCCCACCAGCTCCAATCATAGTCGTCTAAGTATTCATCTTTCTGTTTCGGATCAAACTCGACACGACGTGAAACAACCGGTCGGTTCAGAAAATACATCACATTTTGACTCTCTCCGTCTTTCACAGATCTTGATAACGAGGCCATTGATGCCAAAAAGATTACCAACAACAGAACAATGATTTTGCTCCAGTTAATTCGTTTCATGGCCATTGTTGAAACTTGCTGCAACTTCCGATTAATTGTTGTTAGATGCAATTTATATACGTATAATAATATTACAAGTCGTATACCAATTTGAAATCCTATATTGTGTGGTAAAAGGAACACTTTATAGTGCTAGGGCTAATAATGTTTACTCATATTAGTGTTAGTATTTATTTATTTCTTATATATATGGGATTAGGATAGTTAATGTACATTTTTCAAAAATAAAAAATAAAAAACAGAAAAAGAAAAAAACTTTTATAAATAAGTTGTTTTTGAAGAGTTTAGATATAATAGTCAATTTTACCTTTAAAAATGTGGTAGTATTTTTGTAACTTGAACTTGAACGCTTGTGCATGCATGAAAAGTGTGGGGCTGTAGCGCCCACCATGAAAGTAAATGTGGTTAAACTAAAATATACACACACGTACAGTTGAAATCCTAGTTGTGTCAAAATTTATTTTTAAACAACTGTTTTGTTTTCTTCATTGTTAGGGCCTAGGGGCGGTTGAATACTTATGTTCTCATATCTTTAATCTTTTGTTGGTTTCATCTTTACTACTAACTCATCTTGTACAACTCGTCTCCATCTTCACTAAAAATTAATTTGTCAAGTCAATTTTATCTTTCGTTTACCAAGTGCTTCAGTTTTAAATTTGATTTAACTTCAACCACAAAATGGAAAAACTAACTTCATTTTCTTTTTGATCCTCAGAAAAGATCTCCTAAGTGTGGCAATTTGCCTCTCATTCTGAGCCATTTTATAGAAACCAAAACAAACTCAAAATTTAAGAGGCCATGCTATCACCTATATGTTAAGCAGGCTCAACCTGTAACCTCAACCCCAAAATCTATTAACCTCACAACAACCTCCTCTCAATGATATTTAGAAAATAATAACATTAATAATAATAATTGAAATGTAACCTATTTTACTCTCCATTCCTAATCATCATCTTGCTGCAACTTCCTCGGCCCCGGAATTGGATAATATTGTATCCATCTCCTCAAAGTATGGCCAGCTCTTCCCGCTGCTCCCACTTTTGCTCTCCTGTGTATGAAATCGATTGTTATTGTTAGGTAAAACGATAACGAAATTTACTAGTGTTAAGAAAAAATGTAATGCTACTTGTTGATGGAAGAACAAACCTCGTATTTCTGAACCATAGATGCCCATAGAGATTTACATTGCCCTGGACTCCGATTGATCTCGTCAGCCATCAACTTCGAGGATATTTCATTCCAGAGGGCCATTCTCCCCTTCACAACTTGGAATCTACTATCCAATTTCCCGCGCAGCTTGATCAGCTTCTTAATTTCCTCGGGTTTCCACTTATTTTGCTTCGCTCGCTTGGAAGATTTTTGCTCAGTACTTTGTGAATCATCTACATTGTTTAGAGTAGCATCTATTTTCACCTCGGATGCATTTTCCTCATTTCGAACGAGTTCCCTCTTATTGTTTACCAATTCATCAACAGCTGAATTATCAGAATCAGATGAAAGTCCATCCACTAAGTTGGAACTTGAAGTTGAAGCATCGTCCTCAGGCAGTACTCTAGCCGTCTTAGTCTCATCACCTGAACGACGAATATAATAAAAAGAAAATTGGATAAGAGGAAAGAGTGCTTAGATCACAGTTAATCAGCAAAGCAAAAAGTAGACATTACCTAGACTTTGTTTAATATTGCTCCCTTGTCGCGTCTGTCCTTCGCCCTCTTCCTCTCGCACACTATTTGGGTGGCTTTTTTTCGAATATCTGTCGGCAATATTTCTAAACGCTGATATACCAAAACCAGCATCTGATTTGCCAGATAGCTTCTCCTTGACCTCAGCAGAGATAACTGCTGCCGGGTTTTCAGTAGCGATAGCAATAACTTCAGGTCTTTTACCACTGTACTTCCTTACCATCTTCCTCAATAACTCAGCTACCGTTCGTTCCATGTGGTTTAGAGGACAAGTAACAGGACAACTTGAAAGAGCAGCATGGGCAGCTTTATGGAGTGCATCCATAAGCTTCCCTTTATCGAGCCATAAGCAACGTGTAGTGATTCTGATCTTTCCCTTTATGACATTTTCAGTTTGACCTTTTTTTGGCCGTAAAATTTCCATGCTATGATAATGATAACAAAGATATATTAGGCCACTATTATAACAGTTACAGGTGCTTGAAGATAGAGAAATTTCACAGATTTACCTGACCACTATAATTCCATCTGTAGCAATTTTTAGTCTCTCGTCAACACAAAGCTCAGTGGATGTACCAAATGCTTTATCACCATCACTATACATCAACTGCAGTACCAGATAAGATTCAGTAATGATTTTCTCAATTGACTTCTATTAAACAAAATGAAAATCTTTCAGGACTAATTACCTGTAAATTCTCCTTGCCCAGAGAAATAAAGCCATTAGACAAAACTCTTCGGTTCCTCAAATGAGAAACCCCAAGCATTTCTCCATTCTTTATAACCTGAAAAAATTATATAAATTACATTAAAAAAAATTATCACGGGAGGGGCAAGACAAGCTAGCTGTGATAAGCACAACCATTGAAACACAGATTATGAGTAAAATGTCTTATCGCATTAAATCAAATGCACCACTCTGTGTGGATACATTTACTGTCTGGTAAATCATAATTTGTATGATTTATTACACAAACATAAAGATCTCGGGCTCATGCATATAAAAGAACAGAACAATAAAAACAATGACTCACAGTAGTGTGTCGAATGCCAGTTGATCTTCCAAGCAATTCATGCTCTTTAAGGAACAGCAGTTCACCATGTATGGGTAAGAAATGCTGTGGCTTCACAATTCTCAGAACTTCCTCCTTCGAAAATAAATTTTGATATTAGATCACTACTCAATAAACATTCAGTTCATATGACATACACTAATTCAAGTCCTAAACAATGTTTAACGTTAGAGAAAAGTAAGAGTAAAAGACCGCTACTGTCCCCTCTGTTCAAAAATCCAGAGGAACTCATGTATCCAGAAAAAAATAATGATAGATATTTAAATGTTGGTTTACTGAGCATGTGGAATGAAGTAGATCAGAATAGGTATAATGTGAAATCATGAGCAATATGAAAACTTACCAGTTCTCCACGATATGCATGACCTGATGTGTGCAGCCCCTCATTCTTACCCATGACTATAGTTGATCCAATGTCTGATATGCGGTTTAACATTTGCATAACGCGAGATTCATTACCCGGAATGACCTAGAAGTCATTAAAAAATAACTATGGTCAAACAATCCAGAACTGTAAATGTTATCAAATAAATAAAACCACCAACTATGCAAGTTTAGACGTAGCGAAAACTTCGGGTAATTCCAAAGTTTTATTAAACTAATAGACATCTTTCTCAGCACTTCTACTCTAAATCAAAAGCTTATGCAGATAAAATTAATTGGAGGTAGGTTACAGAAAAAGGAAAAAGAAAGTTCTCAGTCCCAAAATGAGTGTCCACTTTCTCAATATTGTAAAAATTAAGAATAAGTTAGTTAGAGTTAGACTTTCCTCATATATTCCATGTGCTCTTGTTCCTAACTAACTTATCGTAGAAATATTGTTGGTAATTCATGCATAACTAACCAAAAAGGAAAGTGGGCGCTCATTTTGAGAATTATTTTATGGAGAAAGTGGGCACTCATTTGGGAGCAGGAGTATATAAATAAAGATGTGACTAAATGTACATATTTTTTATAAGATCTCCTAGACCCAACTTAAACCAAGGGCTATGATAAGCTTTCCATATTGATTTGAAGTTATCAGCATATACCCAGTTAAATTATGAGCCGGGATACGAAATATTGCAATAAAGTTATGTTAAAAGCTAAAGCAATCCAAATTTTACTTTATTACCTTGGCTGAATACAGAATTACGTCCTCCTTGTCCAGCTTGAGAGAATGGCTACTTCCAAAGGATGCAAGATTCAGGGCAGCACGTGGTTCTGCCTGACACCATAATAAAGAAAGTTATATGCCAGCTTAACTGATTAACTCTTTTATATAAAAACTTAGGCAGACATCAGGGGGCACATCTATAGATTACGTACTTGAGAACCAGTAGTGACAATAAGCAAATCCTTGGGAGCATAGTTATCCATGTCTTCCACCTTCACCTATAAATCAATGGAAATAATTAATAATAGAAACTATCATGTGATTGATAAATGGTCTATTCTTTCTCTTTTTCTTTTTTCTTTTTTTCAAGCAGTAGGAGCAACACGAACATGTGTAATCCTTGATTAAAAATTCTAGATGCTTGTAAATAATTGCTGACAGGTAGCATTTACAAAGATAAATGAAATGTACAGACCCTACCATCAAGTTCGAATAATAAACGTCCCAAGGGAATCCTGTTTGTATTTAACATGGGCGAAACAACCACATTGCCAAGTTCATTTCACATACTAGGTTTCATTATGTTCTACCTATATAATGAATTAGTCATCATGAAACACTTGCATACACTTCGACTGAAACTTTGTTGAAAAATTACAATCTGGCAAACTTAGCATCAAGAAGCCAAAATTGTTCACAAAGTATTTGAATTACCATGAACTGTAATTATTAACTAAACACACACAACAACAAACAACAATGAATAAATGTATTGTCAAAGCACACAACAAAGCACAATTAAATTACCAATCAATGGTCCTCTTGATTTTTTCTGATTATAAAATCGCAAGCACAAAGTTATTTATTGGGTATGATGTGTCCATATGATCAAAATGTCACATGTCCACCATAAAGCCAGCCATGTTTTATAGCATAAATGCTAGATTATTGAAAAGGAGTAAAACTAGCAGCAGCCATAATTAAGACGAATGGGAAAATGATATCAATACAAGAGGAAGACCAAAAAAAACTGTGGATCGAGCAAGCAAGAAACTAACATGATAGTTGATACCAAGTGATCTGACAGATGCTATGGACACAGAAAGGTTAAGTGGTCAATTAAGAAAAACTGAGGCAGTTTTGTCCGTACTCCGTAATAGCCTGGAAGCCAAAAAGCTTAACTGAATATGAGCTTAGTGTTTTTTTTTTTTTTTTTTTTTTTTACCACCATACCACAACCTAACCGTCAAGTCTTTATTTGTTACTTACCAGAGTGGATGGGTCAATTGGTGCCTGTCCATCCTTCCATGCTGCATCTAGATATGTCCTCAATGACATGCCAACAAATACCTAATACAATAGTAACGGTGTCAAAATCTGATTTCAAAATCCTAAGTTGCAGGGCTTATTCGTAATTTGAAACATTGTTCAAGAAAATTAGTCAAAGAGAACCC
Source organism: Pelargonium fulgidum (assembly GCA_036897545.1). Lineage (NCBI taxonomy): Eukaryota > Viridiplantae > Streptophyta > Magnoliopsida > Geraniales > Geraniaceae > Pelargonium > Pelargonium fulgidum. The sequence continues at coordinate 9,313 of JAYMTE010002638.1, forward strand.
ACACAAAGCATAACAATAAAATTAGAGGCAAGTAACCTACCAACTTTCGACCAGTTGCATCTGCAGCAGCTTTGACACTTCCGAGGCGGTGTATGTTTGATGCAAATTGAGTGGTTATAACCCTCCCTTTGACAGCTGACACATGCCTCAACAACGAATCTGCAACAAGGCTTTCACTGGTTGTTCTTCCAGGTGAGAGTATGTTTGTTGAGTCACTCATCATCTGAAAGGGGGATCTCATCAGCTGAATGTCTAATGTATGCTTCTGGTTTTGTGAACAGTTTAGATGAAACTTGCCAGTTTAAGACGCAAAGTTTAATTTAATTCTCAAAAAACAAAACAAGAATGCAAGAAAGACAATCACAAAGGAATCAAGGAGAAAAGATGTCCCCAGCCTCCATGCTGCAATCTGGAATAAACTGGTGTGAACTGTCTGACTAAAAATAAGGGAAGCTATCTCAGAAATAGAGTTTCGGTTTGTCCAAATAAACAATACAAATGAAAATGTTCTCAAATTCAGAAAACAGGCTAAATCTCTGTCCATAAAAATGTATTAATTCTAAGAAAATCTCTCAGATAGAAAGTCAGTCATACAAAATTCTTCATCCCACGTTAATTACTTAAAATGATGGCATGGAATCTGAAGATCTGCATCAGACCTAAGCAAGTATATATTGGTTTTTTTTTTTTTTCAATATAATACTTGTCAACACAATCAAATGCAATGTGTTATTATCTATCACCAAATCCCGCCAAGATGTCTTTCCTACTTCCAGATTGGACCAAAGTTATGAATTTGCTTCATCAAAATTTTGTCAACATCATAGTATGAAGGCAGATCTAGTATACTAACCAAAGTCACCCCTTCTTTTGAAAGTGCCTCTAGACCTTCACGATCAAAAACTTTCCCATCCAGTGGTTGCTCATCAATCTGTCGAACATAAACTTCTTATGCGGCTGGAAAATCAAATTAAAGAATATGAAATATTATTCAAATGGAAACTTCATACCTTCCAGTCCCCAGTATGAAGAATTATACCGTCAGCACAGCGAAGGACAAGTCCGCAACAGTCTGGAATAGAATGTGTCACCCTGATAGGCTCTATCTCAAAAGGTCCAGCCATAAATTTCCTCTTTTCTCTAAACACCTTTAGTCTAGATGGGGCAAAAATCCCATGTTCCTTTAGACGTTTCCTAACAAGCTGTCAAACCACAATAGATAAAGTATTCATATTAATGCAAACACTGACATTGATTGATGTCTATGCTACATAAACCTCAACAATAGATATATCAGGTGAACAAAAGGATGGTTTCAAGATCTACAATGTTCAGTATTGACATCCCAGGAAAGGCATTTGAGCTTGATAGAGATATAAATATTTTCTTTATGACAGAAGTACATTAATAACAAAGATAAGAAGCACATTGTATAGGACAAGATCAGTGTTTTAAGAGGCGCGAGGCGCACTCGAGGCGCTAGGGTCCTTTAAAGTCAAAGCGCAAGGCGCACTGTGAAGCGCGGGCTTTTTTGAAGTGAGGCGCACTTTTAAAATATGAAATAAATTAAAAAATTAAACATTTA
>JAYMTE010002639.1:0-10897 GCA_036897545.1 Pelargonium fulgidum
TATTATAATATTTAAATATATCTATTATCTACTCTAAACATTTTTATTAGTTTTACTAAATATATATAAAAATACATGTAAATAGAATACATGTATGAATACTTCTCCTATAACGTTTATGTTAGTTGACTGATATACATATTTCTCCTATAGTAGTGTGGTAGGAGAATGAGTGATTTCTTTACCTTCTAACTATTATAACAACAATAGATTCCTATCTGGTATTTTAGTAGTGAGATGTAAAAGTAGGTTGTTGAAGTAAAAGTAGGTACAGCCCAAGAAGAGGAGCAGAACCGACCTTTCTATTTTCCCTCTCTCTTCCCCAAACCAAACATTTCTGTATTGCCAATAAAAAGTGCTCAACACCCAAAACCCTCTCTCTCTCTCTCTCTCTCTCTCTCTCTCTCTCTCTGCTTCGCCGCCATTACTGTCTCTTCCTCTGCTTCTCTTCAACTTGGGTTCCATTTGGTTTTTGGATTCATTATTGTTCAGGTATAGATTCTTATCCAAATACACAAACTTGGGTGTTTTTGTTTTGTTCACTGTCACTCAACCATAAATATAAAGTTATGGTTTTTTGTATTTCTTTTGCAGCTCCTGGTGAGGCCAATCATGGGCGATGAAGACCCAGATTTTTCTTCCAACAAACTCCCTTCCGCTTCCATGGTAAAACAGAGTATTTTTCTCTGAACAATAGTGTTGGGTATATCACGAGTCAACTTACCGCTAATTTTTTCAGGTTGTGGAAGAGCTGAAGGAGCTATGGGCCATGGCGCTGCCCATAACTGCCATGAACTGGCTGGTCTTTGTCCGGGCTGTTGTGTCGGTTCTGTTTTTGGGCCGACTCGGCAGCCTGGAGCTAGCCGGTGGAGCGCTCTCCATCGGCTTCACCAACATAACTGGCTACTCTGTTCTCGTAGGCCTGGCCTCGGGCCTGGAGCCTGTATGCAGCCAGGCCTACGGGAGCAAGAACTGGGACCTACTCTCAGTCTCTCTCCTCAGGATGATCTTGATCCTCCTCGCTGCAATCGTCCCCATCAGCCTACTGTGGATCAACCTCGAGTCCATCATGATCTTCATGGGCCAGGACAGGGACATCACCGCAATGGCGGCCACGTACTGTATCTACTCCCTCCCGGACCTCCTCACCAACACGCTCCTCCAGCCACTCCGGGTGTTTCTCCGGTCGCAGAAGGTGACGAAGCCGATGATGTACTGCTCGCTGGTGGCGGTTGTGTTCCACGTGCCGCTGAACTACTTTTTGGTGGTGGTGGCGGAGCTGGGGGTAGCGGGGGTGGCGGTGGCGCAGGTGCTGACGAACATGAACATGGTGGTGCTGATGGCGGGGTACGTGTACGCGTCGGGGAGGTGGGAGCTGAGATGGACGGCGGCGGGGATTGGTGGCGCGTGTGGGGGCGTGGGTCAGCTGTGGAGGCTGGCGCTGCCGAGCTGTATAGGGATATGCTTGGAGTGGTGGTGGTATGAGATAGTGACGGTTCTTGCTGGGTATTTGCCCAATCCTAGGATTGCGGTGGCGGCTACTGGGATTCTCATTCAGACCACTAGCATGATGTACACTGTTCCCATGGCATTGGCTGGCTGCGTCTCTGCTCGGGTAAGTCAATTCGTGTTCACGGGTTGTGTTCGTGTCATGTTGAATGTTCAGTACTCTATTAAACATGTCAACACGAGTTTGCCCCCTTTATTAAAGGGATCGAACAACACGCCATGTTTATGAACTGATTGACATATCATGACATGACTAACACGTTTAAATAATTGAGTTTAAAATTACACAAACCGATACGACATATTTAAATAAATTAATTGATGTTGACCGACCCATCCTAATGTAGTTGACCTGTTTAAGTTGCATATGTCGGTTATGTACTATATGTTTGAAAAATTACATTTTTTTATTCTTGATTGGGCGGGTCACTAAACGGGTTATACAATTGATGTTGACCGACCCATCCTAATATAGTTATCCCGTTTAACTTGCATATGTACTATATGTTTGAAAAATTATATTTTTATTCTTAATTGGACGGGTCACCAAAACGGGTTATACGGTCTATTTATGATATGATTAATTAAATAAGTTTGACTCGATCGAACACTGACATAGTTAACACAAAACCGACATAGATCCAATTATGTTGAACTCAAACCTAGTTATACACAAATTGGTGTCATGTAAGTGGTTATAGCTCATATAGTCTACACTAATATTATAGCTTATGAAGTGAAGAAACTGAAGTTGATGAGTTGCAATTGTGTTGTAGCTATAAGCAATAGAGAGTTATTGGGAGTTGGGTTGGGTTTGGTTTTAACAATTAGTATTGTTTTCTCTTTTTAGAACTGAAATGGTAAGGTGGACTTACCTGAAATTAGAAGTTTCTGTGTGTTGTACCATTCTAGTTTCCAAATATCTTCAACTCTTGCTATTCATGGTTCTTGTGAAATGACCCCTTCCCAACAGAGAAACACTTTGGAGTTGAAATTTGAAAAAGACTACATAGTTGACAAATATCCTGTTTGTGTGAATAGTGAACTGAATTGTCAAAATGACTTATTGAGATAGCTTCATGTTGTCAAGTTCAGTTTGATATACAGTGATATTTTGCTTGGAATTGGTCCATGATGGTTTGATTGATTGCAGTGGAAGATGCTCTTTGGAGGTTATAAAATGGACATGGCATGGTTATGTGAAATGTGATTTCATGATATAATTAGATGTAGGGACCCATTTTTATCACACATGTAACTTGTATGTGGACAAAATTGGAACATGACAATAGACCACTTACTCTGCTTTTCTCATAAAGCTACTATTCCATTGCTTTCTGACCAAACTGTTTAACCAATAAAGTGAACCCAGCTGGCCATTTCGCACAATCTATACTCTCTATACATGCATCTGGGACCCACTGAAGAAGTAGGTCTTGTAAAAAAAACATCTACACTTTTTTTGGGACAATTTTTAAATAGGTAATAATGAATTTTTAAGTTGCTTAATTCCTAGTTAATGGCTTGATCTACTTGTAGTTTGATCAAATTTGATGTTAGTTAATGGATGATGACTAATACTAGAATATTTAGTTTCTTGTAGAATCAAATATTTGTAAAGTGATTGTTGGTATATGTTACATTACTAATAAAGCCTAAAGTCACCACTATATTATTTTTTTCTGTTTTTTTTTTTTTTTTTTTTACCTAGGCAACCCTACAATATAGTAGTATTAGACTATTAGTAATTGAACTACTTTTTTTTTTTCTTTACAGATATTTCCTAGATTTTATATACTAAAGTGACAAGATTTGAATCCTACTATTCAGGTGGGGAATGAGCTTGGAGCTGGAAAACCCTACAAAGCCAAGCTGGCAGCCACGGTGGCATTGGGATGTGCCTTCGGGTTTGGCATTATCAACGTGACGTGGACTGTGATCCTCAGAGAGAAATGGGCTAGTCTCTTTACTCCGGATCTAGCAGTCCAAGCGTTGGTTGCATCGGTCTTGCCAATTGTGGGGTTGTGCGAGCTTGGGAATTGCCCACACACGGCGGGTTGCGGCATCCTCCGCGGCACGGCTAGGCCGGCCATGAGTGCCCGAATAAACCTCGGGTCGTTTTACTTTGTGGGCACGCCAGTAGCAGTTGGTCTTGCCTTCAGTCTCAAGGTAGGGTTTAGAGGGTTGTGGTATGGGCTCTTGTCAGCTCAAGTTGCTTGTGCTATTTCCATTTTGTATGTTGTGTGGTGTATGGATTGGGAAGCTGAGGCTTTGAAGGCTAAGAAGCTGGCTGGTTTGGAGATGAGTCCATGCAATGAAGGGAGAGGGGAAGTATGTGCCAAAAATGAAGAGAGCAAAGGGTTATTGGGAAATGGAAGTGACAAGTTGGATGATGTTTTGTAGAAAGTGTTGGTAATGTGGGGTTGGGGTTGGCGTTTATGGGATGGGTTTTGTTTCTTTTGGGAAGTGGGAAAGGAAATGGAAGTGGGACATGTACTTGAATTTTGTGTTGCTTTTTCTATTTTTCAAATGGGTTCTCACTAATGCCCCATGCATGCTTTCCATATATTTTTATGAGTACATATATGCCTAAAATTTTGATGCTTCCTCTTAACTTACTTTCTTTGTAATCATGGAAAGAAGATTTTGGTTTCTCTATATTTAAAGAGGCTTACCAACAATAATGGAATTTGTAGTCAAGTGCATGCATCAAATAGCTATATTTTAGATACTTTAAGACAAGTTTTTGAAAGCAAGCACTTCACTCAAATCAAATAGTATAATAGAACCATTAATTTGGAAAACAAGACCTAACTCACTTTCGAATCACTCAAATCAAATAGTATAATATAACCAATAATATGAAAAATAACAACCAACTCACTTGAGATTCGACTCGTGGACCAAAAATCCAATATAGTCAAACCTCATAAAGCTCGAGCAAAATCAATCCCCAAAACACCAATTGAACAAGTGATTTTGTCAACAGACTGATTTAACCCGATTGCAAGTATTAATCTCTAGAACAAGTACTAAAATACGATGTTTACTCGACCATAACAAATGGCAATAGAAAGCTAAAATAGTCCTCTTATCAAAGTGGAACAGATGCTGGTACGTGCATTCCACTCGGGTGTGGCTAGAGAGATACAAAACTAGGGCCAAAATATTCCCTTTTTGGTACTGAAAATATTCATGTCACACATTATTTGGACATGTAGAGGAGAAGTGAGCTCCTTAAAGGAACCTTTTAGCAATTGAAGTAGTGGATGGGGATGATCACCGGAGTAGGTGCTACCTTTTGCATAACCTGGAATGTGACGTCTCGCTGTATCTGGGCTCCTCTTAGTGCTCAATTACGTCAAGCTCTTACTTGAGTCCCCACTCTGCACAACTTTCCGTGGAAATATGATCCTCTCTCTGGATATTTCTGCACATGACAAGCCATTACCAATGTGTTAGTGCTATTCTTTTTCTAAAAATACATATATATGATCGGCTGATCGCGACTCTTGATAGCTATAAACTGTGGAGATCTTAATATGAAGCTTTACCTAATCATTAGGAGCAACACCCATCAACCTGTATAAACAATCTTCATTTTACTCGAGAAATAAGCTAAAAACTATGAAAATCAAACAAAATGCTTTCTTTCAAAATAAACAGCAGTTTCTGATGAATTCGAAAAGAAGGCACCAGATGCAAGTTCTAACAATAACAATGAGAAGTGAGACAAAAATGCTGAAATTAATTATTACACTATTTGTGGTAGTATAACATAGGACTTCTGTAACTTCAGGGTTTGATCTTTTGGGAAGATATTTTTCCTTTCATAAACTGTTAAACAGCAAGCCCACATCAGGGTACAAATTATAGCATGAAATGAGCATATGTCACAGACATGCATCAGTTAAAGTCACTTTTTCTTTTAGTGAAGATATTTTTCCTTTAGCAAAAGCACGCCACTGATATGTGTCAAACCTTAGAAAGATTAGTTCAAAATATGATATCCTTCAGTTCAATGAACCGACACTCTTTCTAATCGGGGATAATAAGACGGGCTACAAAATGGAGTAGCCCAATAGCCTTCCCTGAAATTTTGACACCAACTCTTGGCACCATACCAAGGCTCTACCAGTAAAACCCACTAGGATACCTCTCATTTTCAAACTAAATTTTGACCCCCATCTTGGCTTTAGCAGATTTCGTCTCAAGCGACGCTAGTAGTATGTGTAAAACTCTAAGTGGACAGTGACACTACAATCAAACATTATATGTTATATTCCATTTCAAAACTACAATACCAGAACCACCCTTACTGTGCCACATGTACAGATATTGAACCTTCCTAAGGGTTATGGCAACTAGGGAGTGGATTTTACACAAAGGATGGCAACAACCAACAGGTTTCAGAAATTTTGCCCTTTAAGATTTGACATGTACAGATATTGTAATCAAATACTAAGTTTTCTTTCATATCCTTTTCATTGCCATCACAAATGAACTGTCCCTATAATGGCAGATGCTGGGGCTTCTGCTGTGATGACAGAGTAGTCAATTTTTTCAAGTGGTTAAAAGTGTTCATTAGTATTATAGAAATGATATTCTATTCATCATTCATTGCTGTCGGGTGCCACGCTCTTAAATAACTTCCTTAGTCATCAATAAAATTCATATATATTCAATTTCTCCTATGTAATGTGTAGTTTTAGGAAACTTCAGCCAAAGGTATTCTAGTCATAGAGAGAGAGAGAGAGAGTGAGCCATCAAAGTATAATGTAAAACTAATTGAAGGTCACTAACATCAGTAATCCAAAAGTTTTGCAATTACAGGGCAATAGGTAAAATAGGAAACCAAACTATACAAAACTGTTAGGAACGCATACTGATTACATGTTTGGTCATATGTCATATGCTTCTAGGGGGTGGTCCACCAATTCTACAGAGCACTTGTTACATGTGAATGCACTGATGCTGCAATGCAGCTAAATTAAGAAACTCAGAATACCAACATCATGGCGGAGATACGCAACAAAACATATATTAGTCTATTATTGTTCCAATCCTGTTTTAACATGCATATTAAAATACACAACTTATTGATAATCATAATCAATTTTATCCGAAAACTATAATATATGAAGCTCATCCACTTGAAATTTGCAAACAATTGGAGCTCAGGAATGAAAGAAAACCTGATCACAAGTTACTGGAAGTACACTGGATAGTTGTTAATTGACAGTCCTCATCAGCAATTAACTCTCCCAGCTATTCAATGATTTTACTTAACTTGTGAGCTCCCATCAAAACACCTACTTCGCACTTCTGTTTTCCTAAAACCATTTTGTGCAACTTTGTCTTTGGTATTATCACGGTGCTTTGAAATTGACCTTTCCCTAGTAGCATGCTTGCTACTCAAATAATTCATCCAAGAATCATTTTGTGCATCTTTGCCTCTGGCATAAATAGGGGCCTTTGAAACTGACCTTTCCCTTATAGCATACTTATTAAAACTATCCCTCCTAGAATCATTTTGTGCAACTCTGTCTGTGGTATTACCATGGTGCTGTGAAACTGACTTTTCCCTAATAGGATACTTGTTCAAATTATCCCTCCTATAATTTTGTGCAATTTTCTCTCTGGTATAACAAGGGCGCTTTACAACTGGCCTTTCCTTTTCATGATTCTTCTTACTCAGATTCTCCCTCCTAGATGTTCGCCCTCTAGTAGTTGAAACGTTGTTAGAAGCACCATCCATATTTTCGTCCTCATCCTCTTCATAATCATCATCATCATCATCTTCTTCTTTTTCTTCATATTTATCATCATCATCCTCAAATTCAGAACTGGACAAGTCATAATCTTCTTCACGGGCCATCAGCCTTTTCTTTTTGGTACTTCCCATAGCTGCATTATCTGATACACAATCTTCCGTCTCAACATTCATGAGGTGAATATACTGAGACCTAATTTTCATCATGGGGCTTTCCTCAATCAGTGTGCCCCTGTTATAACCCTCCCTCAGAACAACAGTCTCTGGTCTAATCTTCTTCGACAGATAAAATATACCTGGGTGTTTAAGCAATGCCATCTTAAACCTGGACCTCAAACCCAAATAGTCCCCAAGATATAACAAAGTTTCCTTCTCCACCTTTTTTGGAACAAAAATATGAAGAAGCTCATGCATAACAGCGACCGCCCACTTATCTGATTCATCACTTTTTGAAGGAAGATGAGATGCATTTTCATAAGGGGATATGTATGGTAACTTTTGCCACTCGTCAACCCGCTTCTGCATCTTCTTATCCATTGCAAAACCTTTCGGAATCTGCATAGGGAAAGCAATAGGCACACCCTTCTCACCATTCCCTGCCTTATTTTCAATAACAGAAGTTGCAAATTCACTACTATAACAAACCAATTCCAAAACGCGTCTCCTTGATCTAGCAGAAAAATCTTTGTACGCAACTCGAAAATAGTCTGGAAACTCATGGATTATCTGCACGTAATCTCGAGGAAGACCCAGGTCCCACTTCAAGCGATCAATGACACTTAGAGGAATTTCATTTATTCTGGATATCATTAATAGCTTCAAAAGCCGAATGGCAGTCTGTTGCCTATAAGTCTCACTTTGATACACCAAATGCTCTTTGGCATCAAGGTTGAGGACCTCGGGTGTGAGCCGGATATGTGGATGAATCCCACTGCCATCGGGGATGAATTCCTCAAAAACTGAGGGGTATTTCCGGATGAAATCCATAGGATGGATTGGTATTTTAAGTAATTTCCTCCTTTCTGTAATGATGGATGTAGGTATAGACTTAGAGGGCTCTTTTCTGATAAAATTCTTGACATTGAGTAGTGTCTTGAGATTCCTTTCCCGCTTAACAGTGTGATCTAGGCCACGATCACTTATATAGCTGTAGGAGGTATCCTTGAAGGTCCGAAAGGTGAGGAAGTGGTGTTGTTGTGAGCGTTTGTGAGGGCTGAAAATGAACCGCATGGTTGTGATTGGTACTAGCTAATTCTGCAGGGATGAAGCCGATATAATAAGCTGTCCAAAAATAAGTTAGATCAATAAGATATTAAATAAAGCTGAGCTTTTCTTTTCTTCTCGAGCTAAAACACTAATTACACGTGGAATGTTATAAATAAGTGTCTGATTTTCAACAAACAAGTTCAATAAGTAGTTATGACTTGATAAGGGCAGCATGTTGAAATTAACCTATAATGCAATAAGTTCCTCATGAAAAAAAAAAAAAAAACATTATTCAACAAAGAATACCCACTCACATAAACTGTTAGAATACCTTTATTATAAGTGGCAAGTAACAAGGTATGGAATTTTCAGTCTACCTTTGACCAGGGTAACATAATTTTATTCCAATCAATACACACTTCGAAAATGCTAAGCTTAATAACATTTGGGTTTGAATGACATAAACTGAAATAATTCTGGCGGTAGTGACAACTTCAAATGTTAACTAAAAAAAAAAAAACTTAAATTATACATGAAATAAATTAATGCAAAGCAACAAGAAAGGTACAAAATAATAATTCAAATAAGAGCGTAAAATTAACGGTCTACTCATCACAGTAGAGTGAATTTTAGAATAGATCAAATGAGTGAATAAGATCCAATATATAATTTTGTAGGGTGTACCAAATAGCTTCTCACAAAACAAACAGGAAATAAAGCAAAAGAGAAATCAAATACATAGACTTGTTTAGGTGATAAATAAAAGTTTTACATTGCAGGTTAGAGAACAAACCAAAATAGTGCATAGATAACAAGTTAGTCCAATTGCATATACTTTTGAAAGTCTTGAGCCCAAATTGATTAGAGGGATTGACACTGTTATCTTTTCTCTTCCATCCATTCATGTTGACATGGCATTGGATTTTCTTATTTCAAGTGTAATGGCACATACCAAGGCATGTTGGGCCAAACGGTTGATGTGCTTTAGATTCCCTTTGAGGTCTCAGGTTTGACCCTCCTTGCCGACGGTATGGGTAGGGGGCGAGATTTATGGGTTTAAGGGGATAGCTAACAACTTACTGGGGTGACGCCCCCACTAGGGGGTGAGAAACACGTACCTTTGCAGGCATGCTGTCCCGTCGCTTATCAAAAAAAAAAAAAAATGTAATGACACATCCGAAATACCAATTTGGAACAAGAACTTTCAATCACCCATGTAATTTCCAACTTTCTATCTAAATAATAATGTTCTCTTCCCACAGTTAAGCATGCCAAAAGGGTACTTTCTGCATTTATGTGCAGCTTTCAGCAGCGATTTTTCAGAAATTAACACATTGGCTGTAGAATTATTCACAGGTTTGGGAAAAAGTAACAGAAATGAAAATATACACATAACCAAATATACTAGTTAACATGAATTTTCACATGATAAATAAATATTTGGCAAAAAAATGGAATTTGTAATACAAACACAGAAAGTAAAGAGTAAAATGATAGCACTAACTTGATTAGAAGCCAATAATGTGTGCTGAACCCTACAGATAAAGGAATAGTTAATAACTTCTCTGACAATTAGAACAAAAAAGCATCTTATATATTATGGAAATTTTGGAGTCAAACAAGAGAGAGAGAGAGAGAGAGAGAGAGGCACCAGAAAACACGGCCAGAAATGGAAGAATCGGACGGAGGTATAGAGCGCCGGCAAGGGATGCGACAGTACAGCTACTGGTGTGCCCACAGGCCAAATTTTTTTTTTTTTTAGAGGAAAAGAGAGGGGAAGAATGTTGTTAGGGTTTATTAAATGTGATTCTGGGTTTTAGAGTTGGAATAACTTCTAGGAATAATTAACATATTGTACTTCTGTTATTAGGAATAGACCAAAATTGTCCATTTACTATAAAATGGACTGTATTAGTCCCTCTATTATTTAAAAGTGAATCCCGATCGTACTTCCCGTCATGTTCCGTCAGTTTGCCGTTAAATCGTGCTAATTTGGCAATTTTTTGAATAAAATAATATTTTTTTAATACGAATCATCTAAACTGAATCCACATGTACTGTCACATCAATCACACTTATCCACATGTTATTCTCTAATTGATTAGTTTAATATTTAAATGATTAAAAAAATAAAATGAAAATTATTTTATTTTATAATTATTTTAAATAATTTTATCGCAGGAAAAATAATAATCTCGCTGAAAAATTCATAATCTTGCTGGAAAACTCTTAAAATAGTCGGAAAATTAATTGAATCGCCGGAAAATTCATTAGCACAACCAATAAAACTCAACATCAACTCAATTTAGAGTTAATTACACATAAAAATTACACCAAATTATAACAAAAAAATTACACCAATTTACAACTTAATTGGACACAAAAATTACGACTAATCCATAACTTACT
>JAYMTE010002640.1:0-10895 GCA_036897545.1 Pelargonium fulgidum
CCAAGTCGGCGGCCGATCCGCCATCACCGGTGATGGCCACGGTGAGCCAATGAAAGAGAGGGCAAGATTGAATTTTTTAAAACTTCAAAGAGTAAAAGTGTAATTTTGTCTTATTATATAATAAAATAAAAAAGTGAAAGGAATTGTGTCACTTTAATATATTATTATTATTATTATTTGTGTAATTGCCATATAAGCGTACACGTCATCGCCACGTAAACATACATATCAGCGCCATGTCAGAAAATATATATTTATAAAAGAATAAAAATACCATGTCAGCGGACTTAACGGATTCCGTCAATGTATTTGCCGGAATGTTCTGTTTTGCCAGATTTTTGAACTATTTTGGATTAAAATGAGTCGTTCTGTTAACCTTTGGACTAAAGTCGCAAGTTTGATAGTTAATGGATTAAAACGGCACGAACTGGATAGTGAACTAATTTGGCACTTTTTTCTTTTATCTATAACTAGCCGGTCTCTCGGGTTGGTTTGGCAAATCGGGTGATCCAGTGTCTTGCCAGGTTATCACGTTCTGAGTCAGGTCTCTCGGGTTGGTTTAGCGACAATAGCCCAATTTCGTTGTTAACCGCTGATTTCATAGATTAACAAAGTTCGCAGTTTCTATACCCACGTTAACGTAGCATGTGCCATCAACACTGGATCATCAACCATCTCCTTTATAAATTTCGTTCTCTCTGTGTAAATCAAACCCTAGGCCTACACCATTTCAACATTTGCACCTGTAACACCACGCCATCTCCTCAATCCTTGGTAACTCTGGATCCGCCACTCACATTGTTGTTAGGTTTTTATTGATCGTCACATTGTGGCCTTTTCGTAAATGCTAAAAGAGCTTCCATGATCTTAAGCTCAATCTGCATTTTATTTCCTTCCTGATTGATGGCCATTGCAGGCTTTTCTGTGCTTTTGAAACATTTTGTATATCAAAATATTGTTTTGTAGATTGCTCCTTGTGTTCTTAAATTCAATTGTATTGTTTATTATATTATTGATTAGCAGGCATTTGGTTGATTTGTATTTCCCTTTTGGGTATCAGATTCCCATTTTCGATGAAAAGTATATGTTTTCGCTTTGATTTTGATTATGATATTTAATTCAGATAACTATTTCGTATGATCATAGTTATTAGTAGGATGATTATTTGTTTCTATTTTTGTAGCTTTATATGATTATGTGGCAATTAGCTAAGACGAGCTAGATATTGCAATTCTTAATTTTTATCATTTAATTGTCTGTTCCTTTTTGTTAACCTGCAGTAACAGACCTTAGCAATGACAGTTGCTGTCTTCGATGTCAATTCGGCAGCAGGCCTGAGAAAGCTTGATGATTACCTCCTTTCTCGCAGTTACATCTCTGGGTTGGTTCCATTTTATTATTCCCTCTGCGTGTTTTTATATATTTGAAGTTTGGATCTTGTCTCTCATAAGTGAGACGTAATTGGTTTGGTTTCTCTTGGCTTAATTGGGTTATTGAGTATTAGTTTCCTTTAATCTATTGCTTTTTCAGTTACCAAGCTTCGAAGGATGATGTAACTGTTTATGGCGCCTTTTCAAAGGCTCCATCATCTGATTATGTTAATGTATGTCGGTGGTACAACCATATTAATACACTTTTGAGGATCTCGTAAGTTCTCCACTTGTTTCTGGATAGACATCTTAAGCTCTTATGATACTTATAAAATTTTTAAGCCTCTTGTTTTGTTTCAGTGGTGTTTCTGGAGAAGGCTGTGGTATTAGTGTAGAGGGATTTGCCTCCATTATTGAGGAGGCTATTGCAACTCCTCCCACTAATGGCACAAAGGCAAGTGTTAATTTTATCTTTTGGGTACATGACAATTAACACATATTTCTACAGATGTTGTTGCCTTCTCAACTATTAGGCTTATGGTTCCTAAGAAGTTACACAATAATTTCAGGCTGCAGCTGCTGAGGATGATGATGACGATGTTGATCTCTTTGGCGAAGAGACTGAAGAGGAGAAGAAAGCTGCCGAGGAACGTGCAGCTGCCATCAAGGCATCTACAAAAAAGAAAGAGTGTAAGTATAATAGTTATCTCCTTGAATTTATCAGTCTCCTGCCAGTTATCATTAGTGACAATAAGGCCAGTGTTTTACTATATTTTTTGTAATATAGACGGATTGTTGGTTTTGACTCTAACATATTTTAAATTATAGAAGCCTAAAATGAAGAGTCTCAATCTTAAAAGTCTAAATTTCTTAGACAAGTTTATTTTGTTAATGTAAATTGGACCATTATAGATGAAGAGCCTTCATCACAATTGTCCTTATGAAGAGTGTGTAATTGAAAATGGTTCAATGAAGAGCAAAACATTAATTGAGGTGCGCTTCAGCTGCACTTTAAATACAGCAGTGAAGTGCATGCCTCAGGGTCCTCACATGCACCTCAATTAAAGCTCATCGCCTAACAATTTTGAGGCTCTATTGTGCACCTCGCGCCTAGGCAAGGGAACCATGATCATATTACTTTCGAACTTCAATGGAGCTCCTGATTTTAACAGCCACTCACTCTTTACCTTGAATTAATTTTCAGCTGGAAAGTCATCAGTTTTAATGGATGTGAAGCCATGGGATGATGAGACTGACATGAAGAAGCTGGAAGAAGCTGTAAGAGGTGTTCAGATGGAAGGATTGCTTTGGGGAGCTTGTAAGTTCTTTAATCGTTTAGTCTCATTTCAGCTTGTAATATAGATAACGTCCTACTATATTAGCCTGTGGTCTTTTTTAGAATTTCAAGTGGAAAAAATTAGCTTTTCTAGATCATAAAAGAGTGATGGATTGAACATTAAGTGATGGTTGATGAAACTTGGAACTGTGCATGTGATAGATAATTTATTTTTCAAGGGATTTTGTTTTGTACTTGACGAGGTACTAACTGTTTGTTTGTTGTAATGTTGGCATATAGCTAAATTGGTGCCGGTTGGGTATGGTATAAAGAAGTTGACAATTATGCTCACAATTGTGGATGACTTGGTGTCTGTTGACACTCTAATTGAGGATCATCTCACAGTCGAGCCAATTAATGAGTATGTCCAGAGTTGCGATATCGTGGCATTCAACAAAATATGTAAGTATGAATTAATTTTGGTAATAGACTGTTACGGTTTCTGATATTTGCTTTTGTGTTATTTTTATACAGTAGATTTGAGTAATGCTTATATCTTTTGATTCTTTGTTCAGAAACTGAGAAGTCATATAGGTGACTGGAGAAGTTGGTGGAGAAGTTTTGTTTTTCTGGTTGCTGCCAATTTAATAATCTTAGTTACATTCTGGAGAAACTTGATTAGATTTTGTTCTTTTCCATGTTGAAATTCATTTTTTAGTTTGTTGGGAATGGTTTTTTAACTTCTGATTTTTCCTAAATAGCATTTCAACCTTTCATTTTCATCCATTTACTTGTCTTGATAAATGAAGTCCACAAATTGGCAACAGGAGTACGATGAATAAGATAGACCAATTTGAAAGATTGTTTGATGTAGTTGAAATAACTGGATTTTTTGTTCTTCGATTAAGGGAAAGAGTCCTTTGTTAACTGAACCTAACAAGGAAAATATTGCTAGACAATGCTCAGACTCTACATCCTCTCAACTTTTGAACAAGTGTAAGCGGAGCATTGTGACCATTGCTCAATTAGAGTTCAAAATAGAGACAATGGTTACAAGTTTACCGCTGAATGTGTGCTCGACATTTCAGTTCATAGTCCGGACGATAGTCCTCGTGTCCTTTACAGACAGAGATGTTCATAACTGTTTTGTTTGCTTTGTTTCTGGGAACCTATTCAGTACTTTGAGGTAGGTTTTGTTAGGTTTATTCATGGTATCCCCATTAAAATGAATGTAGTTTTGAAAATCAACTCCTCATCCTTCATCATCTAGGTAATGGAAAGATATTAATGAGAACTTGATTCCCGCTCAAACTAAAAATGTTAATCCAAACGCTACATTAAGTGGTAAATTGAAAAAAGTGCTCAGCTTCCAAAAGTTCATTTTCTACTAGTTACTGAATACTGGAAAAAGACATTCACGATATCCCATGAAAGACAACAGATTGACAACAAAGAAATATAAAATGTAACGAACAAAATCGTTTTCTCCTAATGAGGACCAAAAAACCAAGATTGTCATTCTCAATCATATGTCATCATTCAAGAAGCACCGCTGCGCAGTGCTGTTGTCTTCCTCTGTTTACCAGAAGTCAGCTGAGTCTCAGGCTGCAAAGGCAACAAATAGACATAAGAAAATATCTCCAACACCCACAATAGAAGATTAATTACTTTGACAAATCAGATTGTATCACTTTGATTGTGGAATTACCTCTTTCTTCACAGGCTCTTCTTTTTCAGACAAAATCAACTCAATATGACATGGAGATGACATGTAAGCTGTCAGAAAACACAGAGTTACAACCAAGTACAAATGCTTCAAGCAATACATGAAATTGGTTGTAGTAAATAAGCACTCACGGTTAATTCTTCCATGAGCCCTGTAAGTCCGACGCCTTTGCTTCTGGGCTTGATTTACTTGGACATGAGAAACATATAGTGAGTCCACATCCAAACCTTTGACCTAGACAAGAAATTCAATGATAGGATAAGCCTACTGTATTTAAGAGAAATGAATCTAAAAAGATAGTTGAGTTAAGATGTATACTTCTGCATTACTCTCAGCATTCTTGAGCAAGTCCAGAATAAACTTGGCAGATTTAACAGGCCAGCGTCCTTGTCCATTGGAATGGCGGTTCTTGGCCTGTGCAGTTCGACCAACTCCACGACAGAAGCGACGGAAGGGAATGGCTTGCTTGTGAGCCAATACATCCTCCAAGTACCTCTTAGCCTTGACCAATGGCAACTTGCGAATAGCAAACGCAGTTTCTCTAGTGTTCTTAAAAAAAACAAGTAGAAAAATAATCAACACACATACCAATTGTGAGCATGAAACAAAATACATATTGAAGTTTTGTTGCAAGGACAGCATAAGATATAAAATTAATGAGGTGGTGTAACATAAAGAGCCAAGTGTAAAAAATAAAAGTTTTCTATGTAGCTAGAGTACGATATGGTGTATGATTAAAAGGGGCAAATGAAATGTAACACAAAATAGAGTGAAAACTGGATAGCCTTAACAAAGCAAGGCTTCACAAATGAGGAATGTCTTCCACAACAAGAATTTTTTTAATTTAAAATTGGTAAGAGATTACAATTTCCCATCTAACAAATCTTTCCTTCAAGGAATATAAAGTTTAAAGAAACAACAATACTCACATGATTGTTCCTTGGAATATAG
The DNA here is from genome assembly GCA_036897545.1 of Pelargonium fulgidum. Taxonomy (NCBI): domain Eukaryota; kingdom Viridiplantae; phylum Streptophyta; class Magnoliopsida; order Geraniales; family Geraniaceae; genus Pelargonium; species Pelargonium fulgidum. Next base: position 5,324 of record JAYMTE010002640.1, read on the forward strand.
ACTAAATGTTCTTTATAATACAATTAACATGATAAATAACAACAACAAAAAAAAGTGCCACCATCATATTAGTATCTAATACAGTTCATAATTCAAAAAATCCCTGTGTCATCCTCACAGCCAACTGCCTAAATTCAAGTTGCGTTGGTTACAGAGCAAACTAATATACAAGAGCACAAAAGGATAGCATGGGAGTGAAGGTGAACTACCCCCTTGAGTTTTTTATTTAATAAAGCCTTCGTATCAATCAAAAGAGACAATGGCTGAATATAGAGCCCTTGAACAGAATATAACAACACTGAGGTAGGGTTTGGATTAAGAATTTTGGAATGGGAATGAAAATAAAGAATTGAGAATGGTTTTTTCCAATGACACAAAACATCTTAGTACAAACATGAACATGAGAATCTCCCTCCCATTACACTCTTGGATTCTCATTTATGAACATAAATTCTAATCCAAAATGCTACCTAATTGTGATTATGAGGCATATTAAGCCATGTGCAAAAAAACAAGTAATGAAGTTCTATATATTTATGGGATAACACAAATTCTGAATCAACCATTATTTGTCATGATGGCGTACATGTTTCACAAAGAGCTATTGGATTTTAAGAGAGTATAAAACAAATAGGAGAAAATTGACTGGGGAAAAACAGTGCAGCCCATTGATTTAAGTCTATAATCCACTATAATCTAAGTCTATCAATGAATAGCACAGATCTAAGCCAGTTGTCAACAGCCCAATAATATGAATAGATAGAGGTTAACAGTTTGCGAGCTATTGAATTAAATATTGATCAATTCATTCACCAAATTGAAAATGTAACTAGTGCAGAACACAAGAAAACTAGCTATTTAGATATGTAGATGAGCATACCTTAAAATGAACCCGGAGATCAGAGCCCCTGGCTTTGCAGGCTGGAACATACATATAAAAAAATAAAAAAAAGGCTCAATTATATATAACAAAATTAAATAATAAAATTAAAATACACAAATCATGAGGTATTTAAAATTCATTCTGATATGGTTACCCAAAAATCTTAACTTAGTACAACAAAATAACTCGTTTCCAGAATTTTCCAAGCTACCAAACGGACAAAGAGTTGAACAAGATCCAAACCAGCAAAAACATTTAAACTAAATTGCCTATACATACACTTGGTCTGATTGTCTGGTTCCCTAGAGTACTTCACCTGAAAATCAGTTCAACAAAACTCAATTGCTAATCAAAACCAAAAACCCAGAAACTGAAATACAAGCGCTCCAGATGAACAAACCATGGCTGCTCTGCTTCTGCTGCTTCGTCTTCTTCACCTGCTGAATGTGAAGGAATATATGAGATCAGAGAAACCCTAATACAATTGTGATCTAGGGTTTACGCAATTTACTTGGGCTTGGGATTGGGCTCGTTTAATAGTCGGCCCAATTTATTTATTTAGGTTGGGCTTTTCTGTGATTTGGGCCACCGCGGTTGCTAATTTCAAATCACAGTCGTCGGGGGTAATTGTGTAAATTGGCTAACCGAACAAAATCAGAGAAAGATTTATCGTTTGGCTCCATCGCCGATCTCTGAAACTGAAGCTGTTCTATGCTCTGCAACACTTCTTCTGGTATGAACATTTCGATTCCTTCATTATATAGATCATATGTGTATGTATATAATATATGTATGATTTTTCGACATGTCGATGTATTGTGTATCCGTACTGTTTCAATCTTTGCGGGGAGTTTGATAAATTCGATTCACTTTGTGTTTTGATTTTTAATTTCATGCGTCAATTTGTTCAGGATACTATGATTTTGATTCGGAATTAGGTTTTAGTTCTGCGAATTGGTGTTTTCTGTTTTAGTGAGAATTGAATCTTGCGGATCTTTATTTTTATTTTTATTTTCATGTTTGGGAATTCAGGTCGTTTTGAGAAGGAAAGCTCATTGTAGATAACCATTATCTAAAAAGATTGGGATTTTTTGGAGTTTTGATGGAATTGTTTGGGATGTGATTTGAAAGATTGTATCTTTAGATTGCACAATGAATAACAATAACCCTACGAAGAATATCGGGGCACCTTCGCCTTTTGGGAATTCGGGTGGAGCGCCGCAGCCTCTGTCTGTGAATCATCAACCCCATCTGCTCTCTCAGTCGAAACCTCAAGCACAAGCTGGGCCACACTTTCCAGGCCACTTTCAGCTGTCGGAGCCTCAGGCACAGGCTCTTGCCCAAGCTCAGTATGCACAGGCTCATGCACAGGTGCAGGCACAGGCTGCTCATGCCCAATTTCAAGCGCAGATTAAAACTCAAGCCCCGTCTATTGCCCACTTGCAAAACCAGAATACTAGTAATGTTGGTGTGCCCTCACGGCCTCTGTCAACTCCTGGCTCTGGAAGTGCAAAGCGGGTATCTCAAAGACCACCATCTCGGCCTCTGGCAACATCGAATGCTAGCACATCTTCACTCTTTAAGAATATGGAGCTAACCCCCGCGGCACTTAGAAAGAAGCGGAAGCTACCTGAGAAGCAGATACCTGAGAAGGTGGCTGCTATTCTGCCAGAGTCTGCTCTTTATACACAGTTGCTTGAATTTGAGTCAAGGGTGGATGCGGCCTTGGCTAGGAAGAAGATTGACATCCAAGAATCGCTTAAATGTCCTCCACGTGTTCAGAAAACGCTTCGGTTATATGTGTTCAATACCTTTTCAAATCAGACTCATCAAACAAGTACTGAGAAGAAAGATTTGGAGCCTCCTTCTTGGTCACTAAAGATTATTGGGAGGATTTTGGAAGATGGGAAAGATCCTGTATTGGCTGGAACAATGCAAAATACGAGTTCTTCACATCCAAAGTTCTCATCTTTTTTCAAGAAAATCACTGTTTATTTGGACCAGAACCTCTATCCAGATAACCATGTTATTTTGTGGGAGAATTCTCGTTCACCTGCATTTCACGAGGGGTTTGAGGTGAAGAGAAAAGGGGACAAGGAATTTACAGCAATTATGCGGCTAGAAATGAATTATGTACCAGAAAGGTACAAACTTTCACCTGCTCTTTCTGAAGTCCTTGGCATTGAGGTAGATACCCGGCCAAGAATTATTGCGGCCCTTTGGCACTATGTGAAGGCTAAGAAGCTACAGAATCCTAATGAACCGTCATTTTTTGTGTGTGATCCACCTCTTCAGAAGGCATTTGGGGAAGAGAAAATTAAATTTTCTGTTGTCTCACAGAAAATTTCACAGCATTTGAGTCCCCCGCAACCAATACACCTGGACCATAAAATCATGCTTTCTGGGAATAGTCCAGCAGGTACTACTTGTTACGATATACTGGTTGATGTGCCATTTCCATTGGAGAAGGAAATGTCTGATTTCCTGACAAACACAGATAGGAACAAGGAGATTGATGCTTGTGATGAATTGATTACTGCTTCTATAAAGAAGATCCACGAGCATCGGCGCAGACGTGCTTTTTTTCTTGGTTTTAGCCAGTCTCCAGGAGAGTTTATCAACGCTTTAATTGCTTCTCAGACCAATGATCTAAAGCTTGTTTCTGGAGATGCTAATCGTAATACAGAAAAAGAGCACCGTTCCGACTTCTATAATCAACCATGGTAAACTTCTATTCTTTTCACTGCCTTCATTTTCCGGTTGCTAATTGTTATGGTTTCTCTATGATGATGTGAATATAATTTGGAAATTTACTTGGACACTCTTGAAGGAATCAGATACATTACTCTTGTATGAATTCTGACTCAGGACAAAATAATATAAACATAGAATATGAAAAAAATAAAATAGTGTGTAGATCAACAACCCCTTTTCTCTGATGGGTTGGCTGTTTATTTTCAAATAGTATTTTTTAGTAGTGTGCTTAACTGTTCCATTGGTGATAAGGTTCTTGTTTGAGTATGGCACTGTTTATAATACATCAGTAACTTGTTTGGTCCTGTTATAGATATCGTTTATCCATGTCAGCCTGACAATACCCCAGCTCTCATTCAAGATATGATTTACACAATGTTTTATCTCAGTAAGACCAGTTAGCCATCCAATCCAAATATTTTCCATTTCTAAAGCATTCACTAAAATCCTTTTTATTAAGAACTTAAGGTTGACATGATTGTATTATGTTTGCATTTGGTGTGCTAAGTATGGAACATGTCTAATAAATTGTCCTGTTTATTTTGCTGATGCTGATGCTGACTTGTTAAACTTCATATTTATCATTTGATGGGATTTTGCCAAAGAGAATCCCATTTGTTATTAAAATCTTTTAACTGCGGGATTTGGGGGAACATCCACGTACTTTGCAAATTCTGCTAATCTGTTTGATTTGGGAGGATGTATCTTGTTTATTCAATAGAAGACTTCACTAAATATGGGGCTGCATTTGACATTCTACATTTTGATCTTTCAGTTCATGTTTGTGTTTTATAAACCTAGCTAACTGAACAATGTTATCCAGTAGTTAAGCTTTGTCTTCTAAACATGGTTAGCTACTCCTTTCTGATTTAATGGTTCTTCCGATTTTTGTTAACTACAGTGGCTTTAATGTTATACGTACACTTTAAACATTTTAATCTAATGGAGTTATGCCTGTTGCTGCTCCTATCATACTATTAAGGGATATCATACTATCTCATCTTTCAAATAAATATTTTGCTCCCTAATATGGAAACTACAGTTGTGAGAGGGCATCCCTGTTCATATCTTCAACATGGGTACCCTGACTCTATCATTTTCCTAGTTTGAGAGTGCTATGAATCTTATGCGTGTTTCTGAAAGATTATCCATCCCAATTTTTCCCCATATAAATTGTACTGCAGCGCTTATTAACTTCATTTTTGGCTCAATCCTATAGGGCTGAAGATGCTGTTCTTCGTTACCTGAACCGCAAGTCTGCTGCAACTGATGCTCCTGGAAGCACTTAATCTTAGGTGGCATGCTGATGAATAGAAAGAAGGGGGTACATATGCTGATACTACTGACTTCATCCTCAAATGTCATGTCGTTACGTCGATTTTGAGTTTAGGTTGTGTTTACAAGGAAGGGGTGTTTAATTGTGAGAGATCTACCTGCACAGACCATACATACTAGTTGAATTCCCATTATTTGTATCAATGTTGTAGATCATTTTGTTTTCTGATTCTAAATATCTTTGAAGTCAATCGATGTAGGTGGCGGTGCAAGGACGAGAAAGAGTGATTTCCCAAAAAGAGGTCATCTAGACTTTACAAACAAACTCTAAGAGTCGGAGAATTTTATTTTTATTTACAAAAGAAAGTGTTTTAACAATTTTGTTTGAAGTAAATAGAACATTCGATTGTAAGTATTGTACTACTCATTTGGTAATCGGTCCACCAAATAACAGAACACATTGGAATACGCCTCCCGGTTGCCTTCGTCCTTCGTTCATCTTCGTTTTAGACTTGAAGTAGTCGACTATATGCTGTATACCATGTGTCTTCCAAAAATTGAGGATAGCCGCTTCCCATTCGAGCCAAATCTCCAGAACCGGGTGGGTTGTAAATCTCTCCTCCCCATTCAACCACATTTCCCAAATTGCTTAAACCGGTT
>JAYMTE010002641.1:0-10895 GCA_036897545.1 Pelargonium fulgidum
TCCCATACCAACAAGCGCGCCTCCACGGTGACTCGAACCCGGGTCACAACGGCCCATAAGCCACGCTTTTACCACTGGGCCGCGGAGTTGTTGGTCTAGATCATTGATTGAGTACCTACATTTGTTCCCTCATAACATGTTGTGGAACTTCAATATGACTTTCTTGTTTTGATGGTAATTTTTTTTTGGGTGAGAAGGTCAATCTTGCGTTACGGTTAAGGTTGTTGTACCTGACATTAAGGTTGCGAGTTTTAACAAGAAAAATGTCTCATAATAGTGAGAGTCTCGTGCACTGAGACTTAGTATTTGTTTCAAGCACATTAAAAGTACTTTCGAAGCACAATCAATGGTAAAATGGACAAATTTGTTGGAAGATGGGGAGGGGTAGCACAATATGTGGAGGGTGAGTCATGACGCTAAGTTGCAAGAGTAGAGAAACGACTGCATGCATAATTGATCTTTTCCATCTCTGTAAAAACAACAAAAGATTACATACTTAATTCGTCTTTTCCAAATTGTGCAGTGGTGAGACTCTAGTGGTTACATGTTCGATCATATACATTCCACAACGGTGAACATCTCGAGTTTAACTTTTAAAAAGAAAGTGTATGTAAAAACAAAATAAATACTACATACGTAACATAACTAGTATATTTTTAACATCACAGCGTTGAGAATCTCGTGCACTGAAATGTCGTTTCTGCATGGGAGAGGGATAGGTGGGTCATTTAACTTGTTGTACTCTTTTTGACTGAAAAGAGACTGAGCCACGTTGAATGAAAGAAATGGGAATACAAGAAAGATTGAAGTGTGTGGGACAATTGTTGTTTGTTGTTGGTGTGATGATGATTGATGAAAGAGAAGAAGAGAGCAAAGCCACAAAGCATGAGAAAATGTGAAACCCTTTTTTTCCCCTTTAGTTTTTGTCATTGTGTGTAGTGAAAACATGGATGATCACATTCCATGGATAGTGTTCATTGGGAAAAAAGAAAAAGAAGAAACAGCCTTAGATCCTTTTCCACCAGCTTTCATGCAACTTGAGAGTATCTTGTAGTACCAGGTTTTGAAGTAAATGCTCAACAGTTGTTTTAGTTTCTATAATTAGATAGTTTCTCATAGAATTGACCCAACATAGAAATAAGAAAGTCTTCTTTTTTCTTTCTCCTTAACTGAAATTCCAAAATTAATTCTGAGAAACTGAGCATTTTCTTAATTTGAAATCTATTTAGGAATGTCTACTAAATTAGCAGTTGCCCAAGACATCGTGGGTCGTGCGTAGTGCATGCGATGAGGGAAACTTTTTTCTGTTGAATTTAGCTGACGGGACGTCATAAGAAAGTATATGGAGTGTATTTAATTTTTGCTTTGAGTGCAAAAACATCAGATTATTTGCGACTACCCTTTATTGTGGAGTTTTTATTAGTTTTTGTCTTCTACATTGATGAAAAAAATATTTACATGCCTAATAAGTTAGAACTTCGAAAATAGAGAAACCTTGTGCACGACATAAACGATAAGTAATTAAAAAATTACATTAGAGAAACAAGAAAAAAATCCAAACATAAAGTCATACGGAAAGAAGAAATCTACTTGTTCAACAAAATTCTTAAAATATTATGTTAAATGTACAATATGATGTCATATGCACTTGAATTTGTCTATTACAAAATATTATGTTGAATGGACTATCAAACATTTTATATATTTAAAAAGATCAATAATAAAGAATCATGGGTATTGTTTGGATTCTAGAGCTTTTGACTAAAGACTTTGGGCTTTCTAAATCACATATTTGATTTGATCAAATAATAGTGCTAATTTTCCTTTAGTAAGGTAATGCTAAAGCCGAACCAACGAGCACCAGAAATCCTATTTAACTTTAAGCCAGAAAGACTTACTTTTGAATATGGTAGGTTGTTTTAATGTATATTTTGGATCGAATTGGACAAATTCGTATGAATCCATACTTTGTACAAATAAAGATGAATCTAAATCTGTTCTGAGACACATAACCCGGCTAAATCTAAAACTTTTTCAGTCCGAATTGAGACAAACTCGACCCGATACCCAAAGTTGTCAACTCCAGATTTGAGAAGACAATGCAGATAAAAATGGTGGTCCAGTTCACTTCACTTCCTTCCTGTATTGAGCATGAAACATGTACTCAGCTGTCATGGTGTTTGTCTGTTTCCAAAGGACCCATCCTTTCATAAATTATTTTTGGCACATTTCTGCCTAAAATTATTCTTCTACAGAAATACAGGATAATGTTTTCTAAAAATTAAAATTAAAGGGTAAATAATAAAGAAATGTCATGCAAAAGTCACAAAATGTTCTCTCTAAATAATAGTAAGCTAAATAAAAAAATATTAAATAGTAGTAATTATACAATGTGTACATATGATCTTTAACTTATTTTCATTTCAAGTCATGTCATGTCTTTTCACAAGCCTACCAAAACAAACTTTGGTGCTCATTTTCCAACTAAGATTCCATTGTTTTTATTCGTTTCAAGACATTTTTCTTGAAAATAAGAAATGAGTAATTTATTATCTTATAGCAAGATTTCTAAGTTAAAGAGTTATCAACCGAACTTCAACCAAATCGTGTTCGCACTTACAAATTCACTAGGGTGAATATTGATATGAAATCATTATGTGTCATCTCCTCATATCAGCACGATATCAGCAAATTTCAATCATACACACTCAAATTAATCACTATTCGAGCAAGGGAAGGACCACAATGACGACAAAATTCTATCTACCAAATTTTAACGCAGTTCCATTCCCCATACCTCGAACTTAAGACCTCAAGTTAAACTAACCATATCAGTTGACACATGCATGTGCTTGGTGGTCGACGAAATGACATATTTTAAGGTCTCATAAACATGAGAAAATGAGTGTTGGAAAATATGACTAGCAAGTTTTTGTCCATAATATCCACAAGTTGTACATTAGAGACACAAAATGGTGATTTGATCATTTTTTGTCCTTACAAGTTACAACATCAACATAAGTACTTCAACTAACTCTTGTTAGGTAAACAAGCCAAAAACCTGAAGGAAGCATTAGATGCGGTACAGACCAGAAATAGAGAGCAACATATATAGATTCGAATTTTGTTACAATATAAGTAGCTTTTTCCTGCACGGATTTATTCATTATGATCATTTAAATTTTCATTTGATAACAGAAGGTACCGGGTCTCAGATTTCCGAGAAAGACGTGACAGTCTTGAACCCATGATTCTCTGGAAGAGGCCCATTTCCTGGCCGGATGGAAACCACCACCTCCAAACCTAAAACATTCGTGAGATTATAAGCATAAGCAAACAATTTTCCAATATTTATGTTTCTTTATCAGTCTTGGATAACTCTATGAAGAAGTATCAGTGTAAAGAGCAAGAATCAAGATTGAAATCCACAAAACAGGAGAAGCGATCTCATTCATTTCTTGGAACCAATTGTTGTAAACTTATAAGATAATGACAGGACCAGCTCATTACCTGCGGCCTTTGCAGCTGTTGCTTCTTGATAGATATCTGTCACGAATAAAATCTGTGATGGCTTGTCTACTCCCACTGACTCGGAGATTTCAACATAACTACGAGTCTCTCTTTTGTTCCTGAAAGAGATGGATGGCATATAATCGATGCAGAAATGGATGAAATTTTAAGCTGAAAAATGCAACAAAAAGCCGGAATTTTTACCCCACGGTAGTGTCAAAAAATCCAGACAAGTATTTTCTTAAATCTCCATGGCTCGTGTGTCCAAATAAAAGCCTCTGCGCCAACCTGCTACCACTAGAATAAATGTATACCTGATGGGAAAAACGAGCACTATTAGTCCACATCGCAAACTAAAGACAACCAAAAAACTGGTAAAAATCCAATAAATAGAAGGTTAGCATCTTCAAAACATCAAAAAGAAGTTGCATGTGAATCATTAGGTTAAATGGTGCTAGTTTATTTTTATTCCAACCCATGTGACAATAAAAGCCCCAGAAACCTGACGTAAGGGCAAAGCGAGCTCCTCGTGCACGGGTTAAGGCATTTGATAGAGTGAAGTGGCTTACACCATTTAAATGATAATATCTGCTTCTGTGATCTAGAAAAGCTCCTAATTCAATAGTGTACAGGTTCTTGATCAAGATAGGTAGGCTACGGCTTTAGGATTTGAAGTTTTCGAAAGGTGTAAGAGTTATGTTAAGTTTAAACTGTAACCAGATAGGAAACTAGTTTTTATACAAATTCATTGGGAACAGTAATCGGTTAGGCTTTAAATCAAATGAACCTTAAACCTCATAGTCACCTCACCTAGAAGAATTTGAATTAATCATTGACTTATAGTAAATATTTTTGTTTGTATAAAGCTCCATTTACAATAACCACTTACGACTTCAAACTAAATCAGCATAAGAATAGCTATTGGTCCAAACAACCTAAATGGCTATTACCTTTATGCCCGAAGCATGCCACTTCTCAAGAGCTTTCGGTACATCTTCAAAAACTATTCCCTGCAGTTCATCATTCTGAAAACCAGTTCTCCATATATGGCCCTGCGTATACAAGTGTTAGATATATCCAAAATGACGTAGAAAATATATGTCTTTAAACACCTTCTTGCTTACTTGCAATTGCTTTAGGGAAGTGATCTTCCGATCAGCTTTTATCATTGCATTGACATTAGAAACCAGAGCTGCAACCACCTCCTCTTTCCCTGCATCTATGGAAGGTACAGGTACAGCACCAGCAACTCCTTGTTTTAAGTCTTCTTCAACCTGGGATAAATTGCCGTTAAATGTATCAGTTTGTGGCATAATATATTAATGAGCATAAATGGAAGCCTTTAATTGTAACAAGGATAATGACGAAAAATACTAGGATTAAAGTTAGTAATGATACACACACTTAGGACTGATACCCAAGATTGAATAGTAGTATCACAAAATAGATCCCCAGAACAAAATCTTACTTGAGAGCGCAACAACTTAATATCATCCTGAGTTTCTGCAGTGTCATATGTTGCAAGCAAGTGCCTCCCAACATTATCACGAGCATATGGAAAGAGAATATCAGTAACAAATGATATGGGAGTTGTAGTCCCTTCGATGTCGAGAACAACACAACGCTACCACACAAGAAAATGACAATGATGTTAGTAAGAGTAAGAGAATGTGAAGCAAGCTTGAGAGTAAAGCATAAAATATCCTGAGGAGGACATTTGCACTTAAGACCATATAGCCCCAGATAGAGGCTCTAATGTCCTATCATAAGTAAAAGGAAACAAAAGGAATGATGAGTATCGAGTACTAAATTTCCAGCTAAATAAAAAGGCTCACTGGTGACGGATCAGTTCCATGTAGTGAGCATGCAGCCGCTCCCTTTACGGGACCATGTTCTGGAGTCGACCAATCCAGGCCCAACTGATGAAGTTTGATCGCAGCATCAAAGAGATAGTGATAACATTCAGCCTGAAAAGCAAGTTACTGGATCTTAGACAGAAGACCAATAAAAGTATGTACCAACAAGATTTAGTCAGAAATTGTGAGTAGACTGATCATTTAAGTTTCATGTAAACTCATATCTCATTCATCCAATAAAAGACATTTGGTGAGTATAAACCAGATTGCTGAAGCTCTGTTTCTGTTCAAAAGTACAAATGCCGATATCTAAACAGAACGTAATATAATCTCTCCAAAGATGCATCTAAATTATCATATAGCTTCCTTCAATCTTTCACATAACTATTGGTATGTCAAATTTTTATACCACTATTTATCCAGGACGTAACTAATAGCATGTTACTTCAAGTCTCCAGATATGCGTATATTCTACATCAGCACGACCAAATGCAAAACTAGAGAGAAGCCAATAAGGCTGGTCGTTAAACTATTTCCCAAAAAGAACGGCTATGGCATTAACCATCTCATGCTAATTATGTGCATTTTATCAATTGGATTTGAATCACTCCTAGGTGAAACAAACCTGAGTTTTAGCACTGATCCATGAATCTCCCCATACATATATGCCATGATTCCGAACAAGCACGGCTGTTGTTTTTGGATAGGCTTCGATCTATAAAAATGGAAAAAAGTTGTATCAGTCCAAACCAGCATTCTAGATATAAAACAAACTAATTTTATATGTAAATGTCTTCTAGAGATGCCCACAACTTGTTGTCACAGTAGCATTAATCCCACCGACAAGATTGAGATATGCCTTGATCAATACATCCGTGAAATAAAATATCATATGCTCTACTAAGAAATGACAAAAAGATAAGGCTAATGCAATTCCATTAGCTGAGCAAGTTTATCAAATGATACAAAAAACTAAGTGATAATCACTGTATTCGTACACTTCAATAATATAGGTTTTACTCTCACATAGATTATGTGTAATTTACAATTAGCCGTGATACTGATAAAAACACAGTGAAGTTAAATGAAGAAAATCAACGTACAGCCTTAGCAAGAGATTCCGTGAGCTCTCGTTCATGAGCTGTGTTCTCTATAATTGGAACCACGAGTTCATCATAATAGCCATGCCCTTGGATCCCTTTTATCATTTCCATATGAGTGATCTGTAAATTTGCACAGAGAAAGTAAAAGGTGCAACGGCACATCAAAATATGAATAAGATGGCTAGTGGGTACAAAAAAATATTTAATGTCAGAAGTAACTTGTAAGCCCGTGTCATGACTTGTAAGGTAGTGTTATTTTGTACTTTTAGCTGTCCATAAGCTGTGCTCTTTAAAAATCAGAAAAGAACCCATCTAACTACTTCAAAGAGCATCCTCGAAAAGGTCAACTTAAGCTTTGACAAACCATAAAATCAATGTGAAATACTATCATAAATTGATTTTGCTTTTAAGTAGAAGAAGGTGCTAATATGCATCTGTAACAACTTTTTTGCAAAATTCTCCCAGAAACTCAAGATAACAAGGCCTCACCCAACTGCTATTAACTATATGGATGAAAAGAAAGGAAAAAAAAAAGTAAATGAAAGAAAAAAAGGGAAAGTAAAAGATGGCAGAAGTTACTGCCATGAGAAAACCCGGGTAAATGAGAGAGTGAAAAAGGAAGAAGACGAGCATTTATAATAAAGAGCAAAACCTTAAATGCCAAAAATAAAGAACTTACTCGAAACTCTTTTGCCTTGGGATTTATCATTGTTACAATGCAAGATTCCATCCCATGACTGTGGATGACAGATCCAGCATTACGCATGTCATATGCCTACAAATATAGGTAAAAATGTAAGTATAACTTGTTGAAAGAATCACAAAATGAAACATGCAAAAAAGAATAGCAATATAAATCTGAACATTTTTTATATCACCAATGTGACCCCTCTATTTACAAGCTTATGAAATGAAAACAAAGCATATAAACGTATTAGTGCATTATTTAAATTATTGTGCTATGATATATTATCTACAAAGCAAGTTTTTTCACATGACTAAGGGTTTTAGATAATGGAAAGGCTTTTAAAAAACAATTCTGCAAGTTTGGTAGTAATTAGAGTAATTCCATTTCACAGCTAGTGACGTGCAAATTTCACTAGTATCTACCACATAAATGTTCCGGAGTGCACATGACAAACTATAAAAAGAAAAACGAAAATCAGAATCTTGAATCTTGAATCATAGGTCTATCAGTATGAGAATCAAAGAGAACTGCAATCCCATTTAGGAAAGCCTATCATGACCAGTAGATACAATACAACAAACACCAATAAGCTCTGTAGAATTTATGCATATGGATAACAATAACTAGAAACAGGAACTCACATCACAGCAAGAATAAATCATACAAATTTCTCAATACTGAAACATACTCGTGAATAAAGCCTTACAAACTAGTTAAATTAAGAAGTACTAAAAATGCATACCTTCAAGAAAAGAGGAGCACAGTCAGAACACTTGGGGGGCTTGTAAGGGTATGGCTTTGGAGAAGGAGTAGACAAATAGGACCCATTTGCTGCTAATACATACATGTCATCTGGTTCCATTCTCTCCTTTTGAACACCTACCCACATGCCAAAATGCACACATAAAATGAAAACAAGTCAAATAATAAGCATCCAAAAATCAAACAGAATCTTAAAACACTGAGACACAAATGAGCATGAATAGAAAAAAAAACTCAGATTTCATACAACAAACATCATGATAACTAGCAACATCACAAAGGCATCCACAATCCAACAATAGCATGACAAAATAAACCATATTTCGAATAGAACAACCCCCTTTTTTTCTTGTTGTTGCAAATAAAGTTAAACACAAACTCATATAACTTTGGCTTCTGCAATAAACTACCAATTTAGAAACCCATAAACATCCAACTGAGCCACAACCCACAAATCAAACATCACAGAGAAACAAGATTGAGCTCACAAAACAGAAACCCAAAAAAGAACATAACTTTGGCTTTTGCAATCAAAACAAACCCATAAACAGCCACCTGAGCCGAAAACCAGAAATCAAACATCATCGAGAGACACGATTAAGCTCGATCAATGAGTACCCAAATAGCAAGCAGAACATAAACAAAATCTTAATCAAGCAAAATGAGGAATTACCAGAAGGGGACATGACGATGAGCTGGTCAGGCTTGGGGATTGAATCATCATGAACCTTGATCGTGATGCTTCCACCGGTGCCGGAGACCCAGCCGAGGTGGTAGAATTGGCGACACAGCTCCGATATCAAAGCCCTCGTGTCCTTCACTAATTTTCCGTCCAGGTACGCCGGAGACGCCGTGCCAACCTTCACTCCGTTGCCTGCCACCGAAGAAGCAGCCGCCATTGGTCTAAACAGAGAGAAAAAATGGTTCGGATGCTAAAGGTGTTATCTTTGAGCTTCAGTCTCAGTCGCTACAAAGATTCTCTGCGAGTCTGTGCTTATAGCGAACTTTGATTTTGGGTTTTGGTCAAGTAAACATTTGCTAATTATTAGTGATTAGCACTGATTAGTTTTATTTGTGAAGCCCCCGTTTGGTAGTTGGACTCTCGTGTTTTGATCCGATTTAATTACTGAATATTTTTAACCCGAAATAATTCTTGAACTTTCGTCTTTTGACTTAATTTGTCCCATGAACTTTTTTATCCTAAAATAGTCCTGAAATTTTGAAAGTTAGGGGCCATGTTCAATCATTATTTAAAAGTTTAAAAATTACTTTTGGCATAAAAAAAAGTTTAAGGATCAAAATGAGTGAAAGTAAAAGTTCAATGACTATTTAGGATTTTTAAAAATATATATATTAAATTGGATCAAATATAAAAGTTTAGAGACCAAATTAAAGCTTATACCTAAAATTACCTTGCGCAACTCTTACACTTGACAAATGCAATTGAAAATTGGGTTTTGTATTATTTTTATTTTTTTTACTCAATTTTAAGCACTTTTGATGTTTTCAATGTATAATATGTAGTATATAAAATCAAATATTAACACGATCATTAACCACACAAAAAAGTTTCTACTATACTTTATATTCGTCCAGTCCTCAACGAAATTTTTAAAATTTCTGTCATGCTTTAATTAGTTATAGAAATTTCATAATTGATCAGCAAGTATTACAAAATTTAAGCTCATTGTCGATGGTGCCACTCCTGGTGGGATGACTCTTGGGAGAGATGCTTTGAGGGACAGCACGAGTCTATTTTTTCTTTTCTTTTAGCGCATTCTAGAGTTTGGTTCTAATATCGTGTTGAGTTATTGGTTTTAGAGTTGGACCTAGAACATTGCAACGAGTTGCGCTATTAATTTGAAGAGGTTGAGGTTGATTCAACATTTCTTGGACGTATCCTACTTGTTTCTATATAGTCGATAGGATCTATTGTTCATGTTATTTGTGTATGTTATGTTCTAAATATGCCGGTTGGTTGTTCTTTTTTTCCAGCAACAATGAAATAAAATTTGTTTGATGAATTTTAATGAAGAGTTTTGGTCTATACACAGAGCAATTGAATGGAGTAACCATTCAAGTCTATGTTGCAAAAAAAAAATAAATGAAAGAAAACGACTGGTCAAAAGAACATATTCTATTTCTCTTTTGAGTCTAAGCTTGTAGCGTATTTTGATTTTGGGTTATGGTCAAGTAAAGGACAGGTCAAAGAATATATTCTATTTTCTTAATGCAAAATTTGAATAAATATGTGGGCTTGAATTTCATTGGGCCCAATTTTAAAATTTATTGCTTATTCCCTCCTTTCTTACAACTTTGGGCTTGAGTTTTCTTTTGCCATTTTTTGTAGGCTGAAACTGTTTTGGGCCCAATTTAAAAACAAAACCATTTCTTAATTGAAGAAATAATTGGAATTGAAGTACTTAGTTTGGTTGTGTTGTGTTGTATTCTCATGTACATGTGTTATAAAAAAGAAAAAAAAAAACTTAAGAAATATTATAATGTTCTTATTGTATGGATAGTAGAGGGATCCAACAATTTCAAGATATGGGGTCAAAAAAATTTGCTTGTGTAATCACCTAAAAATGGGGTCAATTATGTTAATATATAGTATATTTTATTTACCAAATATAACTGTAGACCGGTATGGATACTATTAATATTTCATGCATAGTTTACTTTCAATAAATAGAAACAAAATACATTTTTGGGCAAACTTAATGCGGAAACATGATGCTTATTTTGATAAAAATTAAGGAGAAGTTATATTTCTTATCCTATTTTGATCCATATGTGTTTAACAAATTTAAGTAATACTTTATTTGTCTTAAAAAAAAAAAGTTATTATAATGACATTATTGACAATTCATGTGTAACTAATTTACTAAAAGAGAAAAAATACAGTTATTTTGAGACAAAAATTAAAGAGAAAAAAACATTAATTTTGAGACGAATGAAGTAGTTGAGTAACCTATT
>JAYMTE010002642.1:0-10895 GCA_036897545.1 Pelargonium fulgidum
AACGAAATGCAAACGGAACAGAAAAAAGAAATTTGAATTGAAAATATCAAAATTATATTGATTGCAAAGGAAACATATAGTAGGAAAAAAAAACATAAAAATGTTGTCCATTTTTAAGAAGAGAAAATTTTGATGAACATATATAAGATTGATTGAATTATAAAAATGTCATGTTTAAGTGAACTCCAAATCATAACAATGACATGCTAAACTAATTGAAAACACAAACCAACCTCTAGGTCTAAAAAATATAAAAATTAAAACACACATCTATAGCTAAATAGTAAAAACTCGAAATAAATAAGATTTAATTGAAAACATTTCAAACAATCAAGTCTATCACCTTCATAGAAAATGATGCTTTTACTTCATATTGGTTGCAAATTGCATGAAAACATTTAGCAGTAACAAAACTATATATATTTTAACCAAGAAACAAATATATTTTAAATTAATAGTGTATTCTAAATGCTTATCAGAAAGTGTAAAAATAATAAAAATAATAGTTGGTTATTTTTTTGCAGTAATCTAAATAGCTTTTGAAATGAGATGATGTAAATCTATTTATATATATTTTTTGAATGAAATTCTATCTATATTTTTTTCATTCAAAAAATCCATTTATAGTAATTATATTTTTTTTGTTTAAAAATTGATAACTTATTAGATAAATTGACTTTCCTTTTCAATATTCGTACATTCTTTTTTTAAAAATTAATGTTTATACACATTAAATAACTATAAATAAAACATGTTCTTAAAAAAAATTCGCAAAAAAATTGTAACCTTGTGTACAAAATTATTGTACAAAATTTTGTGCCTCTCTTTCGCAAAAAAATTATCTATGCCGCAAATCTGCAAAACCTAACAAAATTCTAATTGCCAAAGCAAGAATCGATATCGCAATTTGCTAAATGCAAATCCAAGAGATTGTTGCTGCTCTGAAATCAAGAGTAGTCATAGCCGAACAAAAACCTTATTCGAGTCTCAAACGACAGAGAGAAAGAGAGGCACATGTCCACTGAAAAACTGTTGTACCAAACTTAAATAAAAATACATTTTAAACCATATATAACTTGATGCGCCTCTTAGACTTAGGGTTAAAGTAGCACACTAGATACAGTATCATCTTGTCCACTTATTAAGATATTTTTTCAAATTGTTCCAACTACAGAATAGGTTCGAGTGCTTCTAATTTTCAGTCTGTTTTATGTCGTATGTGCGAGGTTGCACCCCGTTTTCAATCGTATTTTCAGAAGATTGTCTTGAACAAAAGAATAAAAATACATTGGGAGAAGAAACTGAAGTACCTCCAAATTTGGATGTATAAGTTGGGCTTGTCACCAGGAGCCCATTTACTAACAATGGGATAAGATAATGTAATTTTAAGTTGTATCACAAAAGTTGCTCCATTGAAATCAGCATTTTAATTTTGGTAGCTAGGTTGGCTTTGTATTTAAAACTAGTATACAACTGGCCCTTAGCAATACATACAGGCATGTATGTCACTGACACTAGTGATAGCCCCAATCTATTATATTTGTAAAAAAACTAGTCTTGTTGGAGAAATGGTGTACATAAAGTGTAAAGATGCTTCTTTTAACTCCCTAAAGTATCCTCATCTTTCTGTTACTTCACCTTCTTTGTTCTCTGACCTATCATAAATTCCAATAATCAAAAGACCACTACTCTCCTCATGTTTGCATGATTGAATAGCTAGGGTTAGGGTTTGGCTGGTGTTTTCCATTATAGCCCTCAAGACTCAGACACCTTTCTTGGTCACTTCTCTGTGGGCTATATTTTATGTGCACACATGCTTCTCTAGCTTCATTTTAGTGATTATGTTTTGTTTTGCTGCTTAACATACTCAACATATCAAAATGCTATGGAAATACTCAACGGTAGTGGCGTAGTTGGCTACACAGGCTGCGTGAGTGGAAAAAGCGATTGCGTTCGATTCCTATTCAACACACCACTGGGAAGAGTGATGCGTTTTAATTGTGTCTTACCCTCTAATAAGGATTATTTTGAGTGTGATAAAACGGTTTAAAGGTGACAACCGCGAGTTTTCAGATACACTCAGGAACCCTATAGTTTAGACAGAAAGGAAAATGCTATGGAAATTTTTTTGACAGTAGAGATCTCTCACCAGCCTTATATGATTGATTAGAAAGTTGGACATGCTCAACTAATGGTGGACCCAACATGAATGTTAAAAGCTCCCCAAAATTCCTCATTCATGGACTGAGATTCTAGCAACAGCAACAGCTCATCAACAGTGTGTTTTTTTAACAAAAACACTAGTAATAAAATGTCCCATTGTCTGCCATTGTAACATCTTTCCTCTAACAAACAAGTTGTCAACCTCCTTACAATACTCAACACTGTCTACTGCCACAAACCATTCTAAAAAGCTTCCTCTCTCTCTGTCTCACCACTCTTAAAGCTCTTTCCAATCTCTGCTCTGATCAGCAACATTTCCCAATTACCATTTCATCAAAACAACACCAACATGTCAGGTTCTTGCAGCAGCAGCAACAACAGCAAGTGCTCATTGCTCTTGTTCTTGTTGATTCTTATTGTTTTTAATATTCTTGTGTCATCATCAGAAGCCACAAGAGTCCCCAATTGGGAGCAAATGCTGCCCAAGAAGTTCCCAACTCCTTCCTCCTCTCCCTCCAGA
The DNA here is from genome assembly GCA_036897545.1 of Pelargonium fulgidum. NCBI lineage: Eukaryota > Viridiplantae > Streptophyta > Magnoliopsida > Geraniales > Geraniaceae > Pelargonium > Pelargonium fulgidum. The sequence goes on from JAYMTE010002642.1 coordinate 2,684, forward strand.
GGCACCAATTCTGTATCCACTTCCTCTTCTACATCTTCCTCCACAGACATCAAAACAGATAAAGCAATGCCTTCATCAGATGGAAAGGTCTAGTTCCTTTTTCACCTTAAAGTGTCTACAATTTTGCATCCACCTGTTGATTCTCTCGGCCCGTATAGATCTTTGTAAAGATAACCGAGTAGATTTGATGTCGAGAATCGAGATCAGCTGATGTTATTACGATGGAAGGATTAGAAGAGTTTTGGATAATTTCATAAGTGTATACAAGTGAACATACATAACATTTATGTTAACTACAATGGTGATCAAGATTTGTCATTGTGTAATCTGTACTTAGCTCTTGGAAATGATTAAATTACTATATATAAAAAGCTTCTCTGTCAAATATTTTTACTTCTGCAGCTTGAATCTCTTTAAAAAATTGCTGAATCAACATAATCTTATATAGAAAAATTGGGAGAACAAATCATCTCCCATCATCTAATGCCATTAGTACATGGCTTATACTGTCATTGCTGTGAGCCTCTAAATTGTTCCCAAGAAAGTACACATTTTCCTCCATTTCAACATGAATCCATGGATGCATCTCGATCATTCGCAATCCCTCCAATTCCATGGCAACTTCCTTCATGCTCGGCCTCTCCTCCCCTTTAACTCTTAGGCACTTGGCCGCGAGCTTTGCCACTTTTTTGACTCTGTCCTTGTTGTCTTTCTTCACTATGTTGCTCTCAACGACATCAAACAATCGGTCCTCTTTCAAAGATGAAAGGAAATACATTGGCAAGCTTCTGTTCGCCTCAGGCCTGTCGAAAGAAAGCACTTCTTTCCCTGTTAGCAACTCTACCAGAACAACGCCGAAGCTATAAACATCACTTTTCTCTGTCAATTGGCTCGTCTGCAGTTACTCGGGATCCAAGTCCCCGAGTGTTCCTTGTACCATTGTGGACAATTCCATTTGGTCTATCGGGACCAACCTCGAAGCTCCAAAGTCAGAGATTTTTGCAGTGTAATATTCATCTAACAGAATGTTGTTCGGCTTGACATCTCTATGGATAATCGGCGTAGAAGCTCCAGAGTGCAAATATGACAGAGCTCCTGCAGTTTCTGCAGCTATCCTTAACCGAATTTCCCAAGAAATGGGAGCAACATTGTTTTTACTGTGAATGTGGTCGAAGAGTGTGCCATTCGTAACAAACTCATAAACTAACAAAGGAACTTCCGTCTCCAAACAACAACCTAAGAGCTTCACCACATTCCTATGATTGATTTGTGACATCACAATCACCTCGTTGACGAATTGCTCGATCTGTCCAAGATCTACAATTTTTGATTTCTTGATTGCTACCACGCTGTTATCTGTCAAGAATCCTTTATAAACCGTGCCATAGCCACCGCGTCCAATGATTAGACTCTCATCATAGTTCTTGGTTGCCTTCTCAAGCTCTTCTTCAGTGAAGATTTTGGCCTTATCAGCAGATATTCTTCCTCGGGACAGTTCTTGCTTCAACAAGACACCCCCGTTTTGTCGAAATAACTTGTCTTTCAGCCTGTAGATCCGTCTTTTCTCGAGTCCAAAACACAACCAAGAACCGCACACAATCATAACTGTGAAACTTATGCCAATACCTGTATTGAAACACAATTAGATTGAAGAAATGCTAGTTATGGTACTAATTTTCTTACCAGATGTGATCAATTACTTAACATCAATGGTCAAGAAATTCAAGAATTGCAAAACTTGTAGAAAGACTTGGTACTAACCAAGGGAGAGCTCAACTATTTGTATTCTATGTTTGGATTGGTCCAAGGTGCATCCTTCTCCTTGAGGTTTGCTTCGGCCGTCCCCATGGTAACCCTTTGGGCACAAACATTCAAATCCTCCCAAAGTGTTGTTACATTGATGTGTACACCTTGGTGGATCTTCCTTGCATTCATCAATGTCTGTAAAACCATCATCAATCTGTTTAAGAGAAAAACACTACAGGAAAATGAACAGAAGGATCATGAAAGTACTGCCTATTTGTAATGGTTTAACCCTTGTATGAAATGATCCAATTCCATACATATTGCAAGGTTATATCCCTCTAAGGTAAAATATACAATCTTATGCAGTGGGTCTATAAAAAACATGTCCTAGGAGTTATGATCCATGTTGTTAAAGTTGAAGGACAGCAACTAGTTAATATGAAATCTGTTAAATTTGACTTCAACCCAAAAACTTAAGTTGATAGGTGGAGAGCCCAACTTGTTTATCAGTGGCAACAGACTTCACATTCTTTCGAGATCTGGGATACATTAACACTCCCATCACGTTCAGTCCAGTTAACACAACTGACACTTCATATATGTGGAACAAGAAGGGTCGTAATAAAGACAGGTCACTAGGCTAAAACCAAACCAGCTCTTACACCATCTTAAACTTGACTTCAATCCAAGATCTTAAGTTGATATATAAATGACCAAACTTGTATGTCAAGTGGCAACGGACTTTCACACTTTTTAGACCTGGGATACATTAACAAGATCCAATGACAGATTTGGTATGGTCTCAAAATCAGAACATGAGCTTTTGGGTCACTAAGAAAGGGGCATGACGGGTCACTAGGCTCAAGTCATCTTAAGCTTTAATCCAACCTAGGAGCATAAACTGATAAGCAGAATATGACTACTAAATTGTATATCAAGTGCCAATGGACTCACATTCTTTCTACATGAGGTACTTTAAAAAGATCCAATCTAAACAAGAACTTTGGGTACACAAGAAAGTAAAGAACCTTGGCAACCTCCAGGGAGGTAGGGGTTCCCATGGAAACCGGGCAAGCATCTGCAGAGATAACCCGATCCTCTCGACTGATTCTTATAGTTGAAGCACTCGCTATTCTCCGTGCACGCATAGTTCTCCGGCTCCATCGCCTTCACCCGCTCACACGACTTAGCACCCACCGTCCAATCGAGCACCATGGGAAGCTTGTCCGTGTGATGCAGACCCCGGAAGCTCTTGTTGGAGAATCTGAACTCACTCTCCTCCACCACAAACGCATAGCTGCAGTTGGGAAACCCAGTGTTCTTGGTGTTCATGTAGTTGAAGTAGCTGCTGAGAGTCACAGTTATGTTCTTGAGGCCTCTCGGAATGGCGGTCTGGCAGCAGCCTATGCCGGAGCAGCTGTTCCCCTCGAAGGCGTCGTCGAAGTTCTCGCAGACGGACATGCAGCCGGTGAAGTAAGGCTCGGTGCGGCGGAAGCCGCGGACTATGGCGTAGGTGTCGCATCCCACGGCGGTGAAAATGTTCTGGGTGTCGGAAATGATGAATTGAGGGACGCGGAGGGAGGAGAGGGACTCGTCGGTGGTGCGCCGGCTGCTCTGGTCGTAGCAGTCCCGGGCCACCTGCTGGAGGACGTGGACCTGGCCCTCCAGGGTGATCTTGGTGACCTGGATGCTGCTTGTTAGCAGATAGGCTGTTTCAGTGGCGTTGTCGCAGCTGATCCAGAAGTTGTTGTCCCGGGAACAGCCCGGGGAGAAGCCGAATGGGTACGGGACGGTGAGGTTGCCGCAGCGGTCCGAGCAGCCGGGCTTGGGCTGGGCTGTGGTGGTTGACATTGCGGATGCGAGGAAGAGCAGCATGAGGAGGAGGTAGCTACATGCCATTTGGTGATTGTTGGTTGTAAGCGGTAGAGTGGTCTTACTACTCAGATTCAGCCTTGCGTCCCTCAGAGCCGTAGCATATATAGGAAATAAAAGATATGATTGTTGTTTTTGTTGTAGAGTATATATTAATGGTGGTCTGTTTAGAAATAGAAGGAAACATGGAGATGGAGATGGAGTTGGAGGGAAGGATCAATTTGATAGATGTTGGAATATACTGTGGAAGAAGAAGATGAAGTAGAAGTGAGACTGATTCCTAGGTAGCGAAGCATGCATGCACAAAAGGGACGGCATTTATGTATGTTCTCTTCAACTTTATGCATGCTTGTTGATAATTGCCAAATTTTACAAATGTTGCCCTAGTCAAGTAATGACTCTTTTCTAAGTAGGATGATGATTTGTGTGTATGGGTTGAACATGACACGACTAACACTGGGTTCATGTTATGTTAAAAAAATTACAATTTCATTCTTAATGGGTAGATCTATAAACGGTTGTAAGACCCATTTATAACCCGCTTAATAAAACAAGTTAAACAGATTCGACATAAACACGACGTGATTACTAAACCGGTTGAACTAGTGAACCTGACACAAACCCAATTAAGATAAAAACTCAAACTTGTGTCACTAATTATACCAAGGGAATGAACTAGCATACCCTTTATGGGTATTTGAAATCCTAATAGATCAAAATCTAGCACATATTAGAACACAAGATGTATCATATACAAATTTAGAACTACATCGACCCACACGCATCTAAAATCTTATCCGACTTAAGACTGATTTGATCAATTTTGAATTGAAACATTTAGAAAAAACTATCATTTATATTGTATTCCTTATTCATGGCAGTTTTGTAACAAATATAAAGAATAAGAAATCTAAGACAACTATATTTTAGCTTAGCCTAAGCCAAATCAATGAGATGATAGACACTTCATTAAATATCATTCATACCCATCCAAGTGAATTGGTGGGAGCGGAACGATCCGCCCTGATTCATGAATTTAATGAGGTGTCATTATCTCATTAATAACTTAGCTTAAGCCAATTAATTTTTGGCTTAAAATCCTCAGTCCCTATAAAAACATGCACCTATAGAATTTAAAATACACAACCAATATAACCCCCATAATCATCAACTCAACTTAAATGGAGAGCACCATGTAAATATAGTCAAACACTCACTCATTTGTAAATGGACCCAAATTCCTTATTAAAATGGACACAATGCATATATCACAATCCATGTACCAAATAACATTTTACAACACTTTTGTTTGATTCCCTAAGCTTGCTACCCACTACTTCCAACATTTCCCTTTTCCACTTTCTGATCCCAAAACGCCAAAATAAGCGCATCTATGATTCTTAAGTATGGCTCTATGAACAATGCCAGTGTTGCCTTACAGAGTGCGCCAAATTAATAACTACAACAGACTCCCTAAACAATCCATGTACAAAGCCGGCAACCATAGATTAAATAAACAGAAACCTATATAAGATACCTCGTAAACAAACATGGATAAGTTCCAAGAAGTAGCTGCTGATTGGTTCAATCGTGAAGCACACTGCTTGACCACATCTCCGCGAGACTCTGCTGTTACGTTAAAAACAAAGACTACATAATTAGTTGTCTTGTGAGCATACAAACAAACACAAGCGCTTCAATACAACATTACAGATATAAAAGGGAAAGAAAACACAATTTGAATAGAAAACATAACGAGGCATCATCACATGACCTTCCAAGAGTTTATTTTTATTCTTGGATCCGGTGATTAATAACCTATCTTAGATTTAGTTATAAGTTAAGTTAGACTTCCTCCTTATACCACCATGTGTTTTTGTTGTAACAAACTAACTCAGGAGCTTAGCTTCTATCTAATCTATCTTAGATATATTATTGGTTATTCATGCATAATTAACTAGCCAAGAAAATAAAGTGGACACTCATTTTGGGATGGAAAAAACACTAAAAATAAAAACAGCCACCTAAACCCATAGATTCCCTAAAACAAATATTGCCCTAATTATTTTATAAAACTAGTCCCAGCAGTTAGCTATTTGAAGCTTAATCAGCTGCCGGCAGAGCAAACAAGCAAGCACAAGAGATTGCACACAAGATGCTACATAGATAAAGCTAAATTTTGGATAGAGATCAGAGAGTTCAATTACAAATATAACTGAAAAAGTCTCAAGATCCAATGAGATGTCATAATGAGTTGTGGAACAAACTAAAATTTCTTTTCATCCTATGTATTTGGCTATTCACTAAGACAGGCTTAAACATGACGTGTTTTTATCTGACTTTCAAGTACCTTCATTAACTTTTAGATTCGTCACCCACAGCATATCGATTTTTTGCATTACTCAAGCCTGATGAATGCAGCTGCTCCCGTCTCTTCACAAGTCGTAATGCAGTTTGTTTGTCATCTTGAGCTTCCTCCGAATCAGGCTGTGCACATGGCAGTGAACTTGTTTAACTCAAAGTAAAAACTAACATTAGGAAATAATAGGAATATCTAACACCATTATATATCTGAAGATTATAACAAATATCAGCTTCGTGTCTAAGGAGACAGATGCTCACATTTCAAAACTATATAAATCGTGAATTGAAAGGAAACAAAAGATATAATCAAGTGAACGGGAATATCTACAAGTACCTTAATAGCCAATGCTTTGTCAAAGCTTTTGATGGCACTGTCAGGCTCTCCGAAATTCAACTGTGCTCTACCAAGAGTGATCCATGCCTGCATAAGTTAAATATGTAGGAAACAAAGCTTAGGTTTCGAATGTGCATAGTATACAAGATTTAGTTAGCTGACCAGAACTGCTTTGGGATCCTTTTATACTTTATTGTTGTTGGACTACCACATCATAATGTCAGGTTACCACTTGATACGAAACTAGACCGCAGATAATCAAATCCTGACATGATGATATCAATACAGAAAAATTCAACGAAGAAACACGACAATTCTTATTGAGAGAGAGAGAGAGAGCGCACTAGGTAGGATTTAGTACTTTTACATATTTCGATTGTTTGGTTTCTAGTTTATCATAATTATAATACTTTATTTGTTTTGGTTTAGTTTTGAGTCATAGTTAAAAGAAGTTTGGTTTTTCTTGTTTAAGTGAGGGTTTCAATGAAGTCCTGTTTTATTGATTTTAATAGCTTTCTTCTCTGTATAAGCAACCTTGAAAGCCGGAAACTTGAAAGTAATGATGAACTTTCTACTATTTATTCGAGCTTTCAGAACCTTTATCTTTTACGTAAATGCCCCTCAAAATCCAAGCTTGTAAATCGTTTATGGGCAGCTGGGCACTCTCACAGTCTCACAATACCAGAAACATAGCAACAAGAACAACTGACAAATTACTATGAAATTAGCCCCAATAGCTTGCTATTGAAGCTTTCTTGCATCAAAATGTATCATTTAGCCCCAACAACTAACATACCTCAGCCCATGTCGGTTCCAATTCAGTAGCTCCTGCCATTTATAATTCACAACTATATCAATGATCCATCATTTAGATTTTCTACAAAAAATGGGAAAACAGTAAAAAAGGAGGAGGAGAAGAAAAACAACCAATTGTAAAATCCCAGAGCATTGATGTACCAAGTGAAGTGAATTTTGTTTTTGTTAAGATACAAAACAATATGTGCAGAAAAGCAAAGCAAGTTTACCAATTTCTCAGATCATATGTAAACGTAATATGGCCCTTGGCCTCAGAACCAATTTTAATTAGTCAAATAATAAACCGCCATAACTTAAGTAGAACAGACAGAAACATGTTTATAAAAGGAAAAGAAAAGGAACAGAAACGCACGTGCAGCGGCCTTCAATGCTTCCCAGGCATTACCAATTTCAAGTAAAACCTGTGCCTTTTGTTCATGAACAACTGCACTTTCAGGCATCAATGAGAGAGCAGCTTCCCACTTCCCAAGTGCTTCCTGGTATTTCCCATCCTTCAAAAAGAAAATAAGAGCAAGACCATCCTGTTATTATCAGCAAATAGGAAAACACATTGTATAATACGAGCAAAAGCACAACCAGAGCACGGGCTCAACTGTTAAAGGCATATATGACTCAGAAGCAACATAGCTATATACTTGTGAAAAACAAAATATTATCATAACAAATATGTTTTATTTCCTTTGTTAAATATTGTGAAATCTCAATAGTGAACTACAATTTAATGGCTTGGGCATACACTACTAAAATGTCAACCTTATTAGTAAGGTTTCACTTGCAACATTATACGTAGTCTCTTCAACTCATATTTATCCGATGTGGGATTTAATACCCACTTCTACACTTCCCCTCATGTGCGAGTTTCACATTTTTATTTTATTGGTGAGTTCGACACGTGCACAATCGGGGTTTTTTAAATCGGCACTCCGCTCACGTGTAGGCATTTTTCTTCCACACGTGTGCCGTTGCAGGCATGACCATCTGCAAGCGAGCCGGAGACCACATAAATGGGACACCTTTGGACCAAATATGGATTAAAACCAGCTCTGATACCATGAAACAAGGTAATTAGCAGAAAGCCTT
>JAYMTE010002643.1:0-10895 GCA_036897545.1 Pelargonium fulgidum
AAGACCTTATATGTTGATGGCGAAGGCCAAATCTGTGTATTTGAAGCTACACGAGTTTTTGGGTCATTTTTCCTTCTGATCAATTTTAGTTGTTTATGATTTGTTCAAATTTTTGAGTTTTGTTGGTTGTAAATTTTTTCTTAATCGGTGTGGTGTGTTTGCAGGTTGTGATTTTGAGTTTTGTTCAAATCTATGTAATTGTTGGTTGTGATTTTTTTATATATTACTATAAATTAAAGGAATATATGCACAATACATATCTAAATATAATGAATGAAATCTGAAAAGATAAAAAATTGGCGAAATTTTGAAGTTTTGCGTGGTGGTTTCCGGCTGTGGCTAAGTGAAGAAGATAGCTTGAGTGTAAAAGTTGAAAATTGTTAAGGGTATTTTAGTCATTTCAGCATATTATATTTTAAAATATATTTATTAATATATATAAATTATTATTTTAATGTCACATCGTAAATTTAATAATAAAATAATAATTTTTAACCACATCACTTATTTTTGACGGTTTTCGTCCGCCAATTTAACAGAATTGACTAAATTGAGACGGTTTCTGAACTATTTTGAATTAATTTGAATTATTCTCTTATAGTTTTGACTAATTGAAACCACTTAAAAATTCAGATGCTAAACTCAAATAATCTAAATAGTAAAGTGACTATTTTGAACCTTATTTCAATTAAAACTCTAAAAAACGATTGAATTTTAACTAGCAAGCTCCAGATACTACTACTAAATTTCTCTCTTCTTCTCTTCTTTGCAGGAATTATATCACCGTTTGAAGATTTGTTTAAATTTGAATCCTTTTTCAAGATTTCGAGAAAAAACTTCAACTAATATGCATGAAGAAATATGTATCGTACTTATTTACTGGTTTATTGATTGTAGAGTACGTATTTGCTGCAAATGAAGGAGGACAATTTATGGTTCAAGAGTTGGCAGAAAAAGGGTAGTTGATTTTGATCATTTTCTTTGAAAACAAAGTATGTATATTCATATGTCCCCATGATTGTATATGCTTATTGTTTCTTTTACTGTACTTGTTTCTTATTTCGTACCTGCATTCATACAATTTGCTACCTATGATCATACATATTTGTGTTTCATAGTCAAAACAAAGGCCAAATATTCTTCAAACACATGTTAACTATAATTGCAATTTGCAAGTATCAAGAATATTAATTAGAATTCTGATGATGTGAAATGGTTTTTTGGTTGTTCTTAAAAGCAGTTACTAGTCAGGTGAGTTGTGATTAAAGATTGTCCTATGAGATGAAGAAATTGGGCATGGAAATAAAAGGCACCATCATGTATATTTATTGAATATTTGCTTTAACAAGCAATAAAGCAGAAGATTAGGCTAAAAGTGGATTATGCTGATGTGTTCTTGGTGTTGTAGTAGTGGACCACTTCCTGGTGGTGGTTGATGAATTGGTATTGTCCCATTGATGTGTAAAAGCTAGCTAAAGAGCATGCATGATGGTGCCTTTTATTTCCATGCCCAATTTCTTCATCTTATAGGGCAATCTTTAATCACAAACTCACCTAACTAGTAACTGCTTTTAAGAACAAACAAAAACCATTTCACATCATCTAAATTCTAATTAATTTGCATAATTAATCTTGAATATTTGCCCTTTGTTTTGACTATGGAACACAAATATGTATCATATTTGCTGTTGGTGATTGGCTTGTTACAGTGAAGGCTCTAAACCAAGCAAGGCTTGAAGCAAATGTGAGAGTCTATGGAGACAAATCATACAAGAAAAAATGGCCAAGTCCATATGCTGTTGCTTGTGGATTGTTACTTGTGCTTTCCTTCCTCAAATATGTGTATCATCCTTTGGGATGGCTTGCTATTTTAGGTGTTGTAGTTGGGATCCCTCCCATCGTCTTGAAAGGTTATGCCTCCATTCGCCATCTAAGGCTTGATGTCAATGTTCTTATCCTTATAGCAGGTATGTCATCATCGACGATAAAGTTGACACATCATTAGTAGTATATGTCAAATATCATATACATTTCTGTTCGGACACGCAATGTGCAACATTTGAAAGAAAATGATACTAACCAGAGTCACAAGTTACTCAATTGAAAGATGGAAGTTACCATACTATTTTTAGAACTCTTTGCTTGACCTCTATTACAATGTTCTCAAAAATCAGCTTAATATAATAGTAGAAAAAGGATTAATACCCAAATTTTTTACATGTAACCAATTGTTTCTGATATAAGCATTACTTTGAGGTTTGTAGAAAATTCTGTCTGATAGGTTCATCAGATGGGACAGAAAAAGTTAAAAAAAACTTGGAAAATGGATCTGTGTTCCCATAAATGTTGTATATATTGTTTTCTTCACTAGCCAGGCTTATAACATGTATCAAACAATACCATGTTTGTTTCTTTTGATTTGGTTGAGAATAAAGGGAACTCCTAACAATACAACAGAGAGAACAAAGAAAAAACCAACAAGCACAAGACAATGTTTATCACAGGCTCATTTTGGCAATACTTAGTGTTCTATGTATGTACGGGTTACGTATGCATTTCCATATTTTTGTGCAGACCCAAGAACTGATAAGAATCCCAAATCATTGTTGTGTATTTTGTTTGACAGTGGTTGGAACAATTGCGATGAAAGATTATTTGGAGGCTGGCACTATCGTGTTTCTATTCACTATTGCAGAATGGCTCGAGTCACGGGAAAGCCACAAGGTTACCTTGCACATCTTCCTGCATGATCTCTTGCAAGAAACATATGAACTTAATATAGTAACATTGATAAATGCATTTTCCATGACATTAGACCACGCATCCTAGACTAATGGTACAACATTAGACGTGCGTGCTAAGTTGAATAAATTTGATGTGCCAGGCGACTGCTGTGATGTCCTCGTTGATGAGCATAGCCCCTCAGAAAGCAGTTATAGCCGAGAGTGGAGAAGAAGTGAAGGCGGATGAGGTCAAAGTGAACACTATTGTTGCTGTCAAGGCTGGTGAAGTCATCCCCATTGATGGAATTGTAGTTGAAGGGAGGTGTGAAGTAGACGAGAAGACATTAACCGGAGAGTCATTTCCTGTTTCCAAACAAAAGGACTCAACTGTATGGGCTGGCACCATCAATTTAAATGGTAAAACCTACTTACACATATATGTTTCTATCAGTGATAATCTTTAGTTAACTTGTGAATTGGAATAAAAAAAGCAGTCCTTAATTTTCAGGTTACATTAGTGTGAAAACAACAGCTCTAGCAGAAGATTGTGTAGTGGCCAAAATGGCAAAGCTTGTAGAAGAAGCTCAAAACAGCAAATCAAAGACTCAAAGGATCATAGACAGATGTGCCAAGTATTACACTCCAGGTTAGTGTACACCACAACATAAAAAAACAATGTCTTTATGATCATGTATCAGTACTTTTCTTCATATTTTTGCATAATTTTTTGTTGATTGTTGTTGCAGCTGTTGTTATAATATCTGCCTCTATTGCTGTGGTACCCCTTGCACTGAGGCTTCACAACCGAAACCAGTGGTTCCACTTAGCACTAGTTGTGCTAGTGAGTGCATGTCCATGTGCACTCATTCTGTCCACACCGGTTGCAATTTTTTGCGCGCTTTCTAAAGCAGCAACATTAGGCCTTCTTGTCAAGGGGGGTGACCATCTCGAAGTTCTTGCCAAGATTAAGATCATGGCCTTCGATAAGACTGGCACCATCACGAGGGGCGAATTTGTAGTGACAGATTTTCAATCTCTCCACAGTGATATCAGTTTGAACACTTTGCTCTACTGGTGAGTATTTCTTTAAGAACTCCAGTCAAGAAACTAAGTTGTATTAATAGACTAATTTGGTTGAAACTGATATTGGTTATGAATTCTTTGTAATTTGGTTGAAACTGATATTGGTGATGAATTCTTTGTAAAGGGTTTCAAGCATTGAGAGCAGGTCAAGTCATCCAATGGCAGATGCACTTGTTGATTATGGAAAGTCATTTTCCATCGAGCCAAAGCCCGAAAATGTGGAGGAATTCCAAAACTTTCCCGGGGAAGGCATTCGCGGAACAATTGATGGCAAAGATGTGTACATAGGGAACAGAAAGATTGGTATCAGAGCTGGCTGTGAAATAGGTAAATGATCATATCCTCTTTAAATCAATCCATGTACATAACACCATCTTTATCCCAATTCTACTAATGTTTGCAAATATGTAGTCCCGAGCTTGGAAGGTGATAAAATGGAAGGGAAGACAATTGGGTACATATACTCTGGGACAGTACCAGTTGGTGTTTTCAGCCTCTCTGACGCGTGCCGAACTGGGGTATTGGAGGCAGTTAAAGAGCTCAAGTTAATGGGGATCAAGACTGCAATGCTTACAGGAGACTGTCATGCCGCGGCAATGCAGACACAAGCTCAGGTACTACTCTTCTAGCTAACCCATCAACATAATGCTCTCTTTTGCATCTAAGCTCAAGAAGTGCATTTTTATATGCAGTTGGGAGATGCTTTAGATGTTGTTCACTGAGAACTTCTGCCAGAAGACAAGGCGCTGATCATAACAGAATTTATGAAGGAAGGGTCCGTAGGCATGGTGGGAGATGGAGTAAATGATGCCCCAGCACTTGCAACAGCTGATATTGGCATCTCAATGGGGGTTTCAGGCTCAGCCCTTGCGACAGAGACAGGGAACATGATTCTCATGTCTAATGACATAAGAAAGATCCCGAAAGCTGTCCAGATCGCGAGGAAGACCAACAGGAAAGTGATAGAGAACATATTTTTGTCAATCTCAACCAAGGTTGCTATCCTGGCCTTGGCCATTGCTGGTCACCCACTTGTTTGGGCAGCAGTTATGGCTGATGTTGGGACTTGCTTGCTAGTTATCTTCAACAGCATGCTAATTTTGCGAGGAAGCAGTGCTCATAACCATGGACACAAACACGCGCATAGTCATAAACATGGATGCAAAGATAACAGTCACTCTCACTCTCACTCATCTCACAAGCACAAGCATTGCTGCTCCAGTGACAAAGCCCCCAAAAAGTGTGAGCCTCATTCAAGCTCATGTGCTGATAATAAGTGCAAAGAGTTGACCAATCATACCAGTAGTCACTCAACTCATAGCCATAAACATAACAACTGTTGCTCCAATGTCAAAGCCCCCAAGGTGTGTGAGAATCAAAAGTGTACCTCAGAAGCAGAAGTTCCTAGCCCATGTGCTAATAACAAGTGCACAGACTCAGCTGATGGTCAAGCTAGTAGTCACTCGTCTCAGGAGCACAAGCAGTGCTGTTCGGGACATAAAGCTCCTCCAAAGGTGTGTGAGCCTCAATCAACAAGCTGTGCTTCAGTATGTCACTCTGGTCGACAAGATTCCATCACACATTCACATAACAAGTGTCCGGACTTGGGTGAAGATACTAGCAGTACCTCAACTCACATCCACAATCATTGTTGCTCCCATGACATAGTTCCAAAGGCATGTGAGCTACAGGGGTGTTCTTCAGAAAGTTCTGCTTCAACATGTCATAGCAAGTGCACAGACTCAGCTGAGAGGCACGAAAGCTGCGCGGAGAGTGATGAGATTCATGAAGTGAATAAGTGCTGTTCTGTTGATGTAGTAAACCATATTTCTGACAGAGAAGAAGAGGAGGATAAACATAAAACAGTCAACAATGGCTGCCACAGCCACTTGAAGCAATGCTGTGAGAGCCATGGTGAGCATCACCACAATGACACCAAACCGTTACAAACAATGCATCAAAATCACAACTGCCATAACCATCATGATCATCAAGCATTTCACAGGAGGATTGATATAGGAATGGGCAGTGGATGCTGTAGGAGGAGCTACATGAAGGAATGTTGTGGCCACCATGGTCATGGACACTTGTTTGGTGGAGGCCTATCAGAAATCATCACTGAGTAGATCTAAAGAATTCATACAAAAAAAAAAAAAGGAGAAGAAAATTTAGATGTGTATCTTTGGCAAGGAAATAGGAATTTTGTTGGCAAGTAATTAATGGGTGCACCAAGGAAACCCAAAGATGTAGGTCTGTATTACTCATTAAGTATGTTACATGTAATTATATTTAAAGAACTTGCTGATGATGCTGGTGTTGCTTCTTGAAAATGTGTTGTTTTTTTAAAAGATGAAACTCAAGCTCAAATGGTGGATCTGTATCTGAATATGAATCTGTTTCTGAGCTTGAACTTAAAAATCGTTTTCATAGGCTGTGTAGCAAGTGAGATCATTTGATTGTCTCAGACCTTTACAAAAGACAGCCCAGGCACATATAAACAACTCCCAGTGAGGCTTTAATTAGTTACAAAATTCCAGGACATCAATATGAGCATTGAACCAGATGTTCTTAATTAGTTACAAAATCCTTGTGTCACAACTATGCTTTTGGATATATACAGTGAACAGAGTAAGACTTTTTGGTTCTAATTAGTTTAATGAACTCAACTCAGAATTTCAAATCAAACAAACATAAATGAAATATATTGTAAATAAAATAATTAATTTTATTTTAACCGTTATAAAAAAACTTAAATACCATAAAAATCAAATTTTGATTTTTTTTTTCTTTTCTTGTTTTTGCTGTTGAGGATGTGATCAAAATCACTTCTCCTATAATATTAGAAGTGTAATATTTAACATTGAAAATGGTGGAGAAGTAGATGTAGAATGAAAGAGTAGTTACAAATATTACAGAAAATGAGCTTTATTTTAGGTGATGTTATCCAAAAAATCACAAGTCAAAACAACGAGTGACGTAGCGATAAAATTATGTCACCTGAGCGGCTCGCTTGGATTCGAAGGTCCACACTCGACCCGAGATCCAAAATGCCCTGAGACAACCACCTTACTTGCCCCAAAGTCTCTGAATGTCACCAAAATAACTTGGCACAAAAGGAAGTTCCCAAAGGCCACCAAAAGATGAAAATGGCATGTACCGGACGAATGTCGTAGCCCTCGAGTACCCATATGTCGCGACATGGGAAGGATGCCCGAGGGCTTGAGCCATGGGCATCGGACCAGTGTCGCCGGATCCTCTCTTCTCCAAATGTCACAACCTTCACCCGGATGGCCCAAGTCGTGACATGCTGTGACATTGGTTTGTTCGAGCTCGAAGAACAAGTTATGTACTCTCAGCTCCGATTAGTCAATCCTCCTCAATCCCGGTCTTCGCTCAATGACTTAACACATTTCACTAAGATCTTCGCAATGTTTCCACCTCATCAGATCACCCTCGAGACGCCTCAACAAATCACACAGACATCAATGCTCCCAAGACCCTAGCTAGGATGCTACCCTGCGTGGTAGAGGCTCCCAATGGGCTTTGGCGAGCCACTCCGACACGCGAAAGACGTACGGGAACAACCAACACAACCAGCGCGCACAAGCAATGCGCCCGGGGGCAAATGGGCTCAAGTGGTCTCTATAACTTTAATAACCAACCACATGCTGACACGTGGCACTATATGGTGAAAAGTTTCAATATCCATTTCTTAGTAAGAGAAATGGATCATCACATGTACATATTTACTTTCTCTCTCTAAAATACTCTTTAGAGCATTCGTATATCTCGGCCGAGATCTCATTCTCAAGCTTGAGCCGGCGTCAAGGGAACACCCCGATTGGATACCTCATTTTTTGGTGTGTTTCCTCATGTAGATCACAGATTTGACGGACACCACCCGAAGTACCTTGACATTAAACCCTAACTCAGGACCAGAAAAACTTGAAACTTAGAAAACATAACACTTACAAAAAAAAATCTTAACGCATGAATAAGACGACAACAACAATCTAACGTGTCACGTTCACCCGTGAAAAACAGGCACAGTGTGTCCTGAGTTTTCTACACAAATTTGCACAAGCTATCTACATGTCGTGTCAATGTCTTGATACGACACGTTCCTCATTTTGATAAGGCTTGAAGTGAATATCGGTCCATGCATGCATGTCTCCACGATAAAGGGGAAAGAATGCAGCCTCAGCTGCCTGTGTCTATCACTATGCTGATAAATGGAGATGGATGATGCCGGCCATATATAAGTCAAACTCTTATCCAATTAGCCAAAGTTCCAAGAACAAATTCCAATTGACATATCACATCCACAATTCTACTATAAGATCTCTTAAATCTCTGCCTCCCAAGATTCTATTCCCACAACTACCAATTCTACAATAACCCTTGGAGAGATTTGAAGTCTAGTGTACGTGTTCTTTTGGATAAAAATAGAATCATATGCACTACTATACTCACGTGACCTACTTGGAGAGTTGTAGTAGTCAGCACCATTCCCATTTGACAGTGTTAGCTCAAGCTTGCAACTAAAAAAAAGCCCTATAAATACCATAACAACATAACCACATATTGCAAACGAGAAAAAAAAATGTAGTTCCTAGCTATATATAGATATCGATCTTTAATGATATGGTGTTGTTGTATAGTTGCTTGTCTTGCATGAAGAGTTATGAGAGAGTGGATTTGAGCCAAGGATGACTTGCCGGAGGGCCTAAATTAATGTCGGAAAAACTAATATTTGGTAGTTCCGGCAGGTCAGTCCTTGGCTCTTGCTCACTCTCTTTTCTCTCATTTAAGACTGTAAACTCAGAAGGAGATTTCATTTTCCATGTCTACGGACTACGTTGTTTCGTGCTTGCCTGGATTCTATAGCTCATGGAGAGGCTAGCTTTTATCTGCATGTATGCATGTAAGAATGTATTGTGTTGTCCTTAGGTTAATATCTTTCATCAACTCCAAACTGCAAAATTCATAAGTTGCTTATTATTATTATTATTATTTATTTTTTTGGTACTCGACTCATCAATTTAACGCATATCGTCATTCTCTTATTTCGTAATTTTAATTAGTTTGATGTTTCTACGGAGTATTTAAATATAAATAAGGATTCTATATATATAGTCATAAGAATAAATAAAATAAAAACGCATGAATAGATTTCGATTTTAGAATTCAAAACTTTAAACAAAATAAAAATAATTAATGGTAGCACTAACACCTATATAGTTTGATTTATTATTTTTTTTTTTGTGTAAATATATCTAATGTGTACATTGAGTCTCTTTCATATTGAGGGTTCATTTTAAGATTATGGTCAATTTCAATATTCTTCGAACGAAACTACCTCAATGGACTCTCACATTAGCCAACTCTCAAATCTCAAGTATCAATTTATATAATTTATTGGAAAAATTTGTACAAATGAGTGTAGTAATAATAAAATAATTGTGAATCAATATTTAACATTTGACTAAGGAATTTTAGTGTTAGTCTATACTACATATTTTCAACATTTGTCTTAAGTATTTAAAAAAAACTGTGAAAAAAATATATTTAAATATATTTGATAAACAATTTTTGTGTGTAACATTTTTTTTAAGCAAACGTAACAACTAAGATTCGAATTAAAACCTTACGAAAAACAAGCGCCGAAAACTACTTGTCCTGTTAATGATTGTTAGTTATATGCAAAAGTGTAAGTTTGAATTAGGTTGTAATCTACTAGGAGGCACACAAAAGCTTTTGCAAACTTGTTGGCCCGTCGCTTATAAAAAAAAGACGGTTTCATCACTAGTGATTAATTTATCTACATATATTTACTTCTAATATCTAGATTTTTTACTTATGCAATCAAATAATATTTTACTACTATAACTTAGCGAAGCAGACAGCCAGAGACACCAACATATTGATACGCTAATGTTTGGACAATGATTTGTCCAAGGAATCCATGCAACAGCAAGACATGCAAAATCAATCTACTGTTTCAAAGGATTATTAAGGATTTATGTTGACAACATTTTGATCGTGTCAACAAAATAATGAAAATATACACATCTCACTGAAGGTAGCTTATCCATATTGGTCAGCCAATTTGCATACGTGTCTTCTACTGATTTGTTATTTGTTTCTACTAACTTTCTTAAAATTCCATTTTCATTTTCTCGATTTCCACTCTGTAGTTACTGTTTTTGTGAAGTGGAATCAAACATTAGAATATTATAGACACGTTGTACAGTAATCATGCATATACTTGCTTATATCGATCTAATTTGATTGCAGTATTATTGTTCTTGTAAAATAATATTTTAAAAATGAGTAAAATATCATATTGTGAGTAATATTATGTTCTTTCTTATATCGATCTAATGAGTAATTAATATTATGTAATGGAAGTACTTCACTTTCACTTGCATGTTAGGTAACTACATAAGTACATTTTTTTAGATCAAATTCCGATTAAAATGATAATATTAATCTGCTTTCTCAAATGAGCAAAGTTATATCGCGGTACTCGATTTTTAATTGTACCCAATCCAATTTCTAAAGTTTTATTTTAACCTAATTTGATGTTTACCGTTAGTTGTTGCTACAGGTTCTTTTAGTTTTTGCTAACGTTGATTTTTTTAACCAAAATAAGATTAAAATAAAATATTAGGTTATATCAAATTAGGTATTAAACAAAGTATTCAGCTAGTAAGGTAATCAAATAATATATATTTTCCAAGAAATAGTTTATCGTATTTAATATTTATACGGTATGCCAAATTTCCTTTTCTTGAAAATTTAAAACAAATCGATTGAATTGATCCATAGCTTCTTGGAATAGGAAGAATCTTTAGAAATAGAAAACAGCTAACTTGACATTCACAGTAGCGCATGCATTAATTGTTTATATATATGCAGTCAAAGTGCATTAATTGCCCTATTTCCTCAAGTAGAATTAATAAATGCACTTCCTTAGATTTGCGATTCTGCGTTGAAATTCAATCCATGCATTCACACATACATCATTTTTATTCTTTTCTTTTTTAGACGCTATAAAAATTGCTTATTATGTATAGAAAAAATTTT
>JAYMTE010002644.1:0-10886 GCA_036897545.1 Pelargonium fulgidum
TTTGGGTCAGTGCACTGACACACATTAACCCCATTTTTTATTTTTATTTTTTACTTTTTGCAATAGAAGCTTAATTACAATATAATTGAATCATATTAAGTATGTAAATACTCGTAACAATAATTCATTTTAGAATTATGAACAAGGACCACTTGTGTAAACTTCATAATAAATACAGAATTGAAAGTCCCCATCTGTTCAATGTACAATATTTAGGTAGGGTCCCCCTAATTTGTTAAATTAATGTTGGTGACCCATGGAATTTCTTGATCTTATAAATACATTAATCCATCACTTTTTAGGTTTTTCTTTTTCTTTTTCTTTTCAATTATTTGGCTACTATACTTAGGTTGTAGCTAGCTAGGCATATCCTAGCCAGACAATGAGTTGTTGGTTCATCCATAAATTAATTTAGTTAAGTCGTCTAGGAGATAATTAAAATAATTACTATAGAGTAATTTTAGTAACTCATTCGTTGGGTGCATTATTGTGGGAGAAATTTTAATCTATTTATATAAATTTATATGGATATGGGCTGTTGATAGGCTTAACCAATTGCTACCTTTTGAGAGGGGACAAGGTAAAAGCAAGTGCTTAAAATAAACAAGAAATGGTTGTGAGTATAATACATATATGTTGTGATATTATGTATGTCCATGAGTTCATTCAGTTTATTGACAATTTTTAGTGAAAATTATAACACAAAAAAAATTGTGTATGTCAAACAAATTTTATAACAACTTCATTTGTAAAAGGATTTTGATAAGCTTATTTGACCCAAGTCAAAATAAATATATTAAGATAAACTTTTTGTTCATATGTTATGATATATTGGAGAAACTAATTTTATGAAACTTGATAAAAAAAAATTGAAGGATGAAGAACACGAAAAACGAACGAAGGACATCAACTAGCTTTTAAGTCGTACTTCATAATTGAACCAATGTGATGCGCCTAATTAGAGACATGACCATGCACGATTGGTCAGTAGAGATGCAGGACCGACCATGGGGCTCATGTTAAGCTTAGACCATACCCTCTCGAGTACACCGTCTGTGGGTGTTGGAGGAGTTTTTGGATTTGAACTCGTAGGAGAGTTTATCATTCTTAATGGTGTTCTAGTGTTCTAGTGAAATATGAAGTCTTGTATATGTTGTTCAGTTACTTTGAGATGTGAAACTCTTTTCAAAACTAAATGCCAGGAGGTACTATGAATAGGTCAGAGTCCTCCTTGCAACAGTTGGCTTTACTATAAGTCTGATATTTAGTTTCATGATGTGATCAATTGTAGGTTTGACTCCATCAATCAATAACTTTTAAGGGTTTCTTCTTATACACATATAAAATATGATCTAACCCCAATAATAATAATAATAATAATAATACTAATAAAAGTTAAATAGTAGTACAAGTTGTTAATTAGCTCTTGGAGGTTAGCAATGGTGGATGAAAGAAAAGAAAGCATGTGATGGTTATCTTTGTAATGAATACAATGTTTCACTTTTGATCATCTTTAGCAAATGTAAAAGCTGTAAGACACAGCAAATGCCGGAGAATAATTAGCATTAACAAATATTATTATATTAAGCAACTTAATCTTGAATTAATTTCCTCTTCATAATATTACTAAAATATGGAAATGCACAGCTAAACATGAATTAGTATATAATCACAGTGTCTCCAAATTGAAGATGTCAGATGGGCCTCAGGCACTAGGATTTAGGATAAAGGGAGGAATGTTTTTGGTATGCACAGACAGGCCCACAATTTATGTACTTGAAAATGACACATCTAACCATACAAAAGTAAATAAATTAAACAAATCAATGAAATTTGAGAGTTCAAGTTTGTAAGTGGGAGCCAAACTTGATCTCTATACATTTTTATGTTCATTGGGCTGTTTGCAATTGCGTTGGCTTTGATATAAGATCTCTTCATAGCTAAGACAATTATTAGATTTATTCACATATAAAGATTTGCAAGATTATTGATTTTTTTTAATTATAAATTGAGCATATACTAGCCTTCAATCATAACTAGTTGGGTAAATAAAAGATAGCTAACACTGCCCGCATTTAGTAAATGAAGAACTCACTCAAGCGGAAACTGAAAATAAGTAGTAATACAACCAAGTGATAAAGATAAATTATCTAAACAATCTAAAACCCGTTTTGAGGGCCGACTTGAGCAAGGTAATATGAACTCCTCAAACTCATTCGTCTACTCCCTGTACTCTAAAATTAGAGTTTTCTATGGATGAAAAACAAAATCTTATTTATAAAAACAGTCAACAATAGAGCTCGCATCAACTTCTAGAATGACTTTGATAAAAACAACAAAGGTCGGGAACTCTCTTGCACATAAACTAAAATTTAACACAAACCCATAGGAATAGGAAATAATCAAAAATCAAAATCCACTCCATGACACATCCACCAAAGTGAAAAGCAGAGTTTGGTGATTGACCAAGTCCAAGACCCATTTCTCATGGTGGTCACAAAAGCCAGTTGACTCCATAGCCCACTTCTTGATAATTCATAGTGGATAAGAAGCATGAGCATGAGTGACTAAGACTCATCACAAGCACAAGTAAACAACCCCACAAGCAACCAAAGGTGAGCTTTTCAGGACACAATCCCTGAAAACCTCAAAAAGAAAAAAAAAATGACCAACCATTACAAACATGGAAATTGGAATGTCAAAAAGAGAATATTAGGGTTCAATTTTTAACAAAAACATATTAGTGGGTTGGTTTGTAGGCTTATCATTCAAAGGCTCCCAATAAATAAAAATGACAAAAAGCAAATTGCAATGATAACAAATGGCTACAATTCATTGACAAACTTAGGTAAGCCACTTATTTTGGTCCGCATTTTAATTTGGTCGGTTTCAATTTAAGAATCTTCATTCCACTTCAAAATAGATTGGTATGATTTTTAGGAGAGAATAGTATAAGCTTCTCCTAGCAATAATTTCCTTTTCACATTGGTCTCTCACATCACAACACATGTAAGGTTAAAAGAACCACAAAAAAAAAAAAAAAAAAACTATGGTATAATCTTGCGTGATGTTTATCTGTTTTACAGTTTGAGACTACTTTTGTTCGAGACTTAGTCACAATTAAGACTCCTCACCTCTTTTATGTTTGTGTTCAATGACAAACTTAGTCTGCGTTGTCAATTCAATCCCGATCATTTTGAACCATCCTCTAAGAAAGGTATAATATTAACCATTTGGCATAACATAAAGATGAAATTCAACACATGATGCATAAGATAGATGCAGATTGCATTGTTGTGTTGTAGATTGCATTGCTGTGATGTATAAGATAAAAGCATCTTGCTTTGGAATACTGGTAAAGTCCCACATGAAAAGAAGAGAATAGAATCATGAGAAAGAATGGTAGTAGATTAGGGTTATGAATCTTGAACCACTTGGACAAACTAACATTTTGCATCATAAAGTTTTAAATAATGCTTCCAAAAACGTCGATACAATAGTATAAATCGTATAATTTTATTCATAAGACTTGTATTTTCTTATTGTCGTGGTTTTAAAGAACGAACGTATCGCAAAAGTTCTCATCGGTACAAATAACATGTTTTGTTAAAGAAATAGAATGACTTTCATATACTTTTATCTTTATATCATAAATACATGTAGTATTGGAGTATATTATATGGTCCCTTTGAGTTTGTACCCTCATTTAAAATACCAAAAAAGCTCTTGAAAGGGCCCAAAAAAAGGGGGATATCAGCATGGAAGGGTGGTGTTGAGTAATGATTGTGTCCAAAGGGCTTGGCCAGCTTTCCCAGCTAAGCCTCATTGAGGGTGGGTAGTGACTCCCAAAAGTGGTCTTTTATTATTTGGGTTCCAAAAAAATGAGAAAAGTCCAAAACAATTTTGAGAAGAAAAATATTGAAAGTGATCAATATTTGCCTAAACCATGATTTGAAAGAGTGGAATTTGTTGTGAAAGAATGTTGGTCTAGGGAGTGAACTAGGGAGGGCATGCTTGTGGAATCATGTATGTCACATAATATGGGACCATATCTCTCAAAACATTACATAACATCATCATCATCATCATCATCATCATCATCATCATGTGGATCATGATGATGCTGGATTCATTTCAAATACATCATTTTGAATGCTGAGTCCCTTGAGGTTGCTTGCTATGGAGAGGACACACGTATCATGAGTAATCATATTTCATTCTCACATATCTACACATACACATGCACTTTGATCATATCATATCATATCATGTCTATACAACAATAATTGGAATAGTTTGGGCCATATATGAGACTCAAAATGAGCTACATTTGGACTATTAAATACGATAAACCTTTAGGTTGGGCTTTTTAGTTGATATAAAAGCCCAAATTGCTCCATCCCAAGTCCTATATCATTACAGTGCATGCTCAATTGCCAAAGCATGTACGTATTTTTGCTGCTATTTCTATAAATAGCTTCTTCTTTTTCTTCATTCAAGTGCTGTCGACATCTTTATTCCTTTGGTGGCACTTGGAGTCTGGAGACTCCCCACAAGTTGGATAGCCAAATGGTAATAATTGTTCACATTTGAGGTCTTGTCTGGACAACGTAGAGTTTCCCATCCCTAATCACACCTTCAATGTCTTGAGCAGACCCGTACAGCTCCTCGATTGCATTTCCTGCACGAGCAATGCTAGAGAGTATTTTCTGCTGCAAGTTGCCATCTATCATCAAAGGGTCTGTCGAGTAATCGAGCACCACTTTCTCTTCCTCGTCCATTGGCACACTACACATGATTCAAGTGTGTATCAAAACAAAAGCATACAAAATGGACATAGAAAGTATATGCATTTAGAGATTTTGTGTCAGTTATGAAGTACACTAGTGCATAATTATTAAATTATGGCTAAGTTTGGTAAAGCAAGGAACATTACAGATGAAGAACAATAATCACATTAATTGGGAGCAAAAGGAAGACGGTAATAACATGGCTGCATTGATAAGAAAAACAGTTTCTAATACAACGGTTATTGTTCCAAGAAATATATTGTGATTGGGGGACTTCAAGCCATATGTTCCAAGGATCACTAACTAAGTATGAGGAGTTACCTGTCGTAAAGACCAGCACCAGCATAACCTTCTAAATCTTCACCATTGGAATCAGAACGGAAAATGATAGATCTTCTTATAAAGAGGCCAATAGGCTTGCTCGGGTAACCCAACACCTGAAAATTTTCCAAACTCTTAATAGATGCAGACAATAGAGGAACATACTCAGATTCCCTGTTTACATGGTAATGAAATGAATCTGAGGTTTGGTTCCCAAAAACCAACTGCTCAATTCTTGTACACATCAAGATGAATGAGAAACAACTTATATGTCGTTATAGCATATAGTTTCCTTGTACTGCTTTTTCACACACATTCTTGAACACCATTGGTGATAATTCAGTGGAAGCTTTGTTACCTGAGGAGAGGTTAAATCACTTTTCTTGCAGACAAAACTTAAAGCACGACCAGGATAGGCTCCAACTAGAGTTTCTCCTAGTCCTTTCACCACCTATGAGAAGGGAGATCCAATCAGCATCTTCATGTTTTCTACTCAATCATATATTCAGGATCAAGTACAACAAATAAACATATAATACTACAGATACCTCAGCATATATCTCCGACGAGTCTCCTGAGGATGGATTTGTTGTGTGGATAACGAACGCATAATCAGCATTAATAATTTCCTGAACAAGGACAGCCATGCAGAGACTATCATGATCTAGTTTCAATTTTCTTGTGCTGAAGTATGCCCTCTCATTCCACTTTGAAGCCCAGACCTGCATTGTTACAGATAAAATGCATCGCCAAATCTATCAGATATCATCAGTGGAGATAATCTACAGGCATCATTTGTACTTCAAGAATGGCACGAAAGGAAAGTCACATAGAACAATCATTAGTACACCAAAAAGGCACAGATAATATACCTAATTTATATTGCATGCAACAATATATTAATTAACTATTGAGCAGTGGGTGAATACATGGATACTATTCTGGAACCCAATCAAACCACAGCCATTTGCTAGATAAGACACGGACCTAAGTTTCAGAACAGACAGCAACTCACCTCCATTATTTAGGTATTTAGATTTACATTGCATGACATGTGTGCGGGATAATGCAGTCTTACCTTCTTTATTGCCGTCCATGCTTGCTCCCATCGTTTTTCACCTTCATCACCAGGCCAAGACATCTCTGAGCTTTGCATCTTAGTTTTTAGCTCTTTCACCTGAAAACAATTGCTTAAGTTTTCTAAAATCATTGCATAAGTTGCCTTCAACTTAAACCACATCATTGTTCCAAATTCTGAATGTCCCTATGACATTCCTTCAATGAGAGAAAGATGCATCTATTGTGACATGAAGTGCAGAATTTACCAAATCTGCCTTACATAGTAGGTTAGCCAAAAGGTAACCCTTGCCCTAGCAACTAACTGGATAGAAAGAGTATTGCAAGAGAAGTTCCAGAGAGAACAATAAATTACTCATGAGCAAATGAGGGTCTGACTCTCCAACCAAGATATGTTACCATTTTACTGGATCTTTGTTATTTTCCTTTAGGGTTAATCATTGCTTGATTAATGTGTTCTGGTTTAGGTTGGGCAACAGGAAGCCACAAATGCATATACATAAAACAACTGAAGATTTGAATCAGTCTACCTTCTTTGATAAGCATTAGGTTGCAGCTTCAGTCCTGCCCTAATTGTACTGCCTTTTTCTTTTCATATGTAATTGAAGTATGTAGATTTAGCAAAATGCATACATTTACGTCTCATATAATTTTGGAGACTTCGAGACTAACATAATTTAAGGGCTTAACTGTACAATGAACGTACCAGCTGGGTTGGTGCCGCCAGTTGCAGTACTGTCTCACGAATCTCTCCAAGGGCACTGAACTCGCCTTCCCCTAACTTTTTCTTCAGAGTCACCAACTTTTCAGCCACTGCCTGTTAATGTGAAAGAGAGAGCTTCGGTCAGACCAAATGAGTTTCTTGGAAGATAGAACTGTCAGAAATAACAATAGAGCTTGAACATCGATAATGTAGGTGACAGTTAGCATCACAGTTACAGCTATGCAATACTACAGCTAGTTAAGAAAGTTTGTAAATTATCTTTCTAGACCATAGCAATATTATGCATGAACATATGATCCACACATGAACATATGTTAGGAAAGTGTTAGGAAAGTTATGGGATGAGAAAAACCTGATTTGAATTATCTGAAAGAACCTTCTCAAATGCTCCAAATGGTAGAGCAACTGATGTAGGAATCCCAATCCAAGATGGTACTTTCCCTTTTAAATAAGAGATATTACGTGATTTAGCTCCAACCTAAGAGATCATAGGCGGCACAAGAGTTACACAAAGTATCATAGAATTATAAAACTGTTTTATTTTGCAGCAATTCATATATAAAGTTTCATATTGTTCAGCTGTTCTGTCAATGTAGTAGGAAAAATAAACGAAACAGGACTGTTAAAACTCCTTGCCAAAAGTTAATTAAAGATAGTTTTATGAACCGAACCATTTCACTTGTGAACTCCTCAGATGATATGGCATATCTACCACTAAACTGCTTTCTGACCAAATTTAAAGATGGCAAAGAACCATCTTCTATTGATTGAGAGGAACTTGCACTTCCAAGCTCTCCTTCCTTCACCTCACTGATAATAAGCATGTAGAGATTAGGAAAAAGGGAAGAAAAAAAAAATCATTTCATGAAAACTAGTTAAATAAGTGTATATTTATCAGATTTTCATAAAACTGAAATGTCCCTTATCCTGCACATAATGTGACAAGTTGCATGAATATCTCAATCTTAAAATATGTTGGGGCAATTACCTGTAAACTACATCAGCAGATGTAGGTTTCAGGCATAATAACTTTCCTTCCTTTGCTTGTAAATCAGATAGAGTATTGGGGTCAAAGCATGTTGCAAAGCAAACCTACCAAAAAGAAGTTAGCTAGTTCAATATATACTCTCCAGCCAAAAATGTACACAAACACGTTATTAAGTGATAGATGACCACCTTGCTATTTCTTGCTCGCACAGAAACATGAGATAAGACATCTGGCATATCAGGTGTCAGAACAGCAACTGCACCGTATGGAATTTCTTCCTCTCCTTTGACACTTTTTGCTACCAAAATAGTAGGTTGTGCATAAGTTTTATTCTGAACAGCAAGCAATTCATCCACAACAACAACATATCCTATAGCTTCCACAGGGCTGATAACCTGCCAACTGTTCCAGGAACAGCCAAGTCATATAAGAGCATTATATATCGAAGATCACCAAATTATCATTATCATTCACCATGTTATTTTATCTTTTTGCCAGGAACTTCAACTGGATTTAGCATGGTGAATGATAATGACATTAATACAACCTTCCCAGATTCGCAGTCTTTCGAAGAACTGGATCAAGTCGATTGAGAAGTGAGGATAAAGAAGCAGCAGATCCAGCACGTATAATTTCTTCAGTGAATATGTTTACCTACAATAAGAGATTAGAATTAGACAGGCGGTTACATAAAACAAAAACAACATTTTCAATTTAATACTTACAGCCCATTGGTCTACTCCAAGCAGAGTTCCAAGGTACTCTGCAGACGGTTGCAAAATTCTTTCATATGACTCTGCCTTGTGTGCAAGTGCTAGGCGAGTTCTGTCAAGAACTGATTTCGCATATAATGCCCAATGATGGTCTTTACTCTTGAACATGTTTAGAGCATGATACCATCCCTATCAAGCAATGAAAAAAGTTTCAGATGCTGATGTCCTTTTTCCACCCTCCAGACAAACAAATCAATACCATGATTAAGATTACTGCCGTTCTCCTCTTCTTCAGCATTACTCATAAAAAAGCAGTAGTACGACAAGTATGGGTTCATACATTTTGACCTGAGTAGATTGTTTCATATACTTAAAGCATCCAGCAATACAACATTTAGTCGCTTGCAATAAAAGCCATTTTTTCATTTGTAAATAATGCGAATTTATTCCAAAAACTTTGATTCCAAAACAAAGGCTTTGAGCACAATGTTATCAAGTCATACCCCAAAAAAATTGTTAGATTTGCTCTTTAGAAAATAACAATTGATAAGACTTCAACTAAAAATGATGAGAAATAAATACCTTCATGCAGTAAATTAGATCTTCGTTATCATTTGATGATAGAACAAGATTCTCAAGCACCATAGAGATGAAGTACATAATTTTCTGCATAATGTACAGTCATCAGATCAAGAGAGTATGTAACTAGTACAAAACTAATACACAATTAAGGATAATGCAAAGGAAGTTTGGTATTAAAAGAAATACTGGGAACAGGAATCACCTCTGGTCCAGCATTATTCAGTTCCTTGTATCCCCTTTCAGTGGCTGTCCTAACCGTAGAATCAAGGGCAATGTCTAAAAATAAAAGATCTTTTAGACGATCATGAGGCTTAAAAAGCATCGGCCGGAGCTCCTGACGTGACTCTAGCAGACCCTGCATTAAGAAAAATTAAAAAATTAAAAAAATAAAAATTAATATAGTAAGCAAACATAAAGACAACCACAGATATATAATTGAAGCTGATGTTGAATTTTCACACCTCAAGAAGTGCTTCTACTTTCTTATCCTCAACATGTTCTAGGACAAATTGAAGAAGTTCCTGTTTGAGAAATATCAGTCATCCAACTATTTGGAAAAAAAGAAGTGACATACAGTGAAGTCATGCATTGAAGTCAAAATGGAGTTGATAACATTACTGGAAATCGCAATGGTAAACCAGAGATAGGATTTATCTGCACTCCAACCATGAAGCCTTGACCCTAAAAGAAGTTAAAAATCCTTTTAAATTCTGTGAACAAGACATTGTATAGGACAGTCCAGTTAGTTACCAAAATTACCTTAGATTTGTAGCCCATACAATTAGAAATAGCCGATTCAAGATCCGCACCAGAATGAACTGCCTGCATATAAATCATAAATGGCGCAACAATCCCAGAAATCAGTAAATAATCAAATTGTTACTGTTGAACATCATGCTAAACTTCAACTGGTAAGGTTTAGGAAGTCAACCTTCAATGTTCTCATGTAGCTTCCCAGATCACGCAGAAGACCATCCTTCTGATCACCCCTAAATTTTGGTTCATTACGGATGGCACGGTCATAGCTTAGAAGTCGCTCTTTGGTTATTCCATTCTCATTCAAAGTTTTCCAGTAGACACTAATATCAAAATCACTTTTGATATAATCAATTAATGCCTGCAGGAGCAACATTAGTAAGACAAACAAAAACTTAAAGATGCTCTAATTTGCCTAAGTTCAGACAGATTGGCAACTTAAGTACCTGACAGATTATAACATCATCTGGACTAGTGTTGTTATGCAACTTCTGGTGCCATTCCTCCATCATTCCACCTTTACAATCATTTTTTCTCTGCAACCAACTTTTAATTAACCACGTAACCACAGAACTCATTCATACATGATACATGTTAGGTGAAAAAATAGAGCTCTAAAAAATATGACAAAAGAAAACTTATACTGACCTGGATAACCAGGATCTCATCCCGAATTCGCTGCCCCACATCGCCTTCGCCTCCACGACCAACAGTGGACATGATCATGCGCAGAAGTTCATGATACTCTGGTTGATTGACATAAATATTCTGGAGCGCGTCTGTAAGTCTATCCTGAGCTCTACTAATTTCGCTGTAGAAATAGAAAAATGGAATAACAACAGTGAGAAATCAAATTCCATTAGTCATTTGTAACCAAATATATAGTCTAATATAGAAATTGATATATATATGTATATGAGATATCAAATTATTTT
>JAYMTE010002645.1:0-10885 GCA_036897545.1 Pelargonium fulgidum
CGAATGAAAATAAAATTAATGGACAAAAAATCAGACCGAAAGAATTTGATTAACCCATTTTTTCAGTCCGCTACAAAACATGTCCAACCCTAACCCGGACATCGTCGGAAAAAAAAAACTAGTTTATGTATTAATGTAATTTCGGTAAAATATAGGATAAAATTTCCTTAAAATATATATATATACACTTTTAACTAAACAGAAATGAAAAATATTAATTTTATTCTCATAATTTGGGGTCACTGACCCCACAAGTGAACATGCAGATCCGTCCCTGCCTACTACAGCGACCCCTAGCTCCCGCCGCTGCGTGATTTATGTATATATTCTTATGACATAATTTTGAATGGTAAGGTTAATTATTTTGTATAGGTTTGAGGTACAATCCAACAAGCACCATGTTCATAAATGTGCCAAGCATCTCCAAGCTGCAATGGCATCCATTCACAGTGACTTCAAACAGCAACTTGGAGACAGACAAGCTGAGTGTAATGATCAAGAGAGAAGGAAAATGGTCCACCAAGCTCTTCCAGATGCTCTCTTCACCTTGTTCAGTTGAGAGGCTGGAGGTCTCTATTGAAGGACCTTACGGTCCTGTCTCCACCAATTTCCTAACCCATGACACACTTTTGATGATCAGTGGAGGCAGTGGCATCACACCATTCATCTCCATAATCAGGGAGCTCATGTTCCTGAGCTCAACAATGAAAACCCACAGAATCCCAAAAGTAGTCCTAGTTTGTGCATTCAAGAACTCTTCAGGGCTCACCATGCTGGACCTTCTCATCCCCATTTCTGGTGCACCATCTGACCTGGACCTACAAATCGAGGCTTATGTGACAAAAGAGAAAGACCCATCATCCTCAGATATTGGTGTTAAGTCCCTGAGAACAGTGTGGTTCAGGCCTCATGTCACAGACTCACCAGCATCTGCCATTCTTGGACCAAACAGCTGGTTGTGGCTCGGAGCCATCATATCATCATCTTTTGTTATGTTCTTGATCTTGATTGGAATCGTTACGCGATACTACATCAATCCTATCGATCAGAACACGAACAAGATCTTCCCCTGGGCGTCGAGAACTGTTCTGAGCGTATTGTTCTTGTGCATCGCCATAGCGATGACAGCGAGTGGAGCTGTGTATTGGAACAAGAGACAGAACAGCAAGGAAGCGGGACAGGTGCAGAACATGGAAGGGGCAACGCCGGCGGGATCACCCGCTGGAGTATGGTTAGGTCAGGCTGCTGAGAGAGAACTGGAAAGCCTCCCACAACAGTCTCTTGTGGAAGCTACCAATGTGCACTATGGTGCAAGACCTGACCTCAAGAGTAAGCTTTTTTCTACTACTAAATATCATTGCAATTTCTTTACCTTTTCCCTAATTCAGAGATTGATTGTTGTTATTTTTGGCAGGAATGCTATTTGAGTGCAAAGGAGAAAGTGTTGGGGTTCTAGTGAGTGGTCCAAAGAAGTTGAGACATGATGTAGCAACTATATGTAAGTCAGGGTTGGCTGATAATCTGCATTTTGAGTCTATCAGCTTTACTTGGTGATTTCTGGGCTGTTTTTGTGCCTTTTTAACATGTCATGAGTGTCAATGTAGATGTGTGTGTTGCTGTAAGTAAAAAACAAATAAGTTGAGTGAAATTTACCTTTAGACATGTCTACATGGACATTTTGTGCCCACCTGTACTCAAATTGTGAGAGCAAGAAATGAGTGTTTGATTTACAGAATCAAAGATGGTTAAGATATTGTAACAAATCTCATTTCGGAAAGATTCATGCTATTGTGCAACAATAAGTAGAAAAGCTAATGTAACACAAATGTGCATTAGAAATGTATCTCAGTTCATTCTGACTCGAAAAATTCAAAAAGGATACAGACAGCAACCTATTATTTGGATAACTGAACCCGGCGCTGCAGAATGGGATTCGTTCGTCTCTGAATACTAGCAAAAAGTTTCATTTTACAAATTGTGCAAGAAATGTTTTTTTTTTTTTTTTCATTTTTAATAGACCGCTATGCATTCGGATTTCATAGAAGTAACATCCTTATCTACAAGAAATAGCAACTTTGTGATTCGTGTGACACCAGACACGTCTATTTTATCAGTAAGCTTGTCCTAAACAAAACGATTCGCATTGGTCTCCCAGTGCTCAAGAACATTTGACACATCTCCTAATTGCCTAGTGCTCTCACTCTGCATTTGATTTTGTGGACTTGTTCATTTACATTCAAATGCCCAGGGTACAGGTCCTGCTCAAAGAATAGCTTCCACTTGGACCAATATTTTGTCTGTCTAACTGTGTACTATGGTTGAAGGAATCTTGGAGATCCAAAAATTGTCTTCACTTCTTGTCTGAGATAGTAAAAGATGAAAGTTTCTCTTCCAAGTCTTCGAGCAGATCATGGTATTCAGCGAACGTTGGGTGTGACTAAAGATAAATTGAGAAAAGACGGTAAGATTTGCTATGTAATACAACATAAACCATCATCAACAAAGTATTACTAGACTAACCTGTAAGGTCATGCTATATGCTGTCCATAACCGAATATCGTGACGGAAAAGATCAAATAGAACCTGTTTCAGTTTTACAATAGGTTACTAAAGCAGAACAGTATTTTCTAAGAAGACTAACGATCCATTTATGGAATGTGAACACCATAATACTAATCTACCTATTTTAGAGAATGAACATAAGGCTGAGAACTTGAAAAGTTTCTTTCGTACTCAAGAACTTCATCCCCAATCAAGTCTAAAATGGATGGTATCTTTATATCTATCACTTCATGTTTATATATTGCTACTAATATTTACTACAAGCACACACACTCTGTTATGACGAAGTTAGACTAAATTCCTTTCCAGAACTAACAAAGTTCACTGAAAGAAACTCATAACCGTCCTTAGAGGATTGGTGTTCGGCACTCATACTTAAGGAAGTTCAGAACTCAAGGTAAGACGCTATTGACACTAACAAGAACATTCATGATCTATTACAGACTCCAGAGATTGTGTGAATTAAAGTCAGTTACCTCAGATCGCCTTAACAGAGTAGCCAGGACAACAATCCACTCCTTGAACTTTACAGAGCACATATGAGCCAAGAGAAATTCTGCATCCAACCGGCTCTGCAGTGTACCCATTTGGAGCTGGAAAAATGAAAGAGAGAGTCAGAATAAGTACAAGTGTCTCAAACAAAATACTATAGGAAAACACAACGGATAATTTGACTACAATACTTCAGGAATTGAAAGTATTATTGCACTAGCTACTTTAAGATACA
Organism: Pelargonium fulgidum; assembly: GCA_036897545.1. NCBI lineage: Eukaryota > Viridiplantae > Streptophyta > Magnoliopsida > Geraniales > Geraniaceae > Pelargonium > Pelargonium fulgidum. The sequence continues at coordinate 3,290 of JAYMTE010002645.1, forward strand.
TATCAGATATATTCAAGTATTAAATAGTTACACCATGGCATGTATTTTCCTTCTACAGAAACTCATCACTATTCAGAACTTTTAGGTAAAAAAAAAAGAAAAAAGAAATGCCTGCTTAATGCAAGGCTCACTGTATAAAATGAAATATCCAACAGGTCCTATAAGTCATATCTGTAGGTGGATTTATATACATGAGACTTCAGTGTAAGAACGCCAAGAACCAACTTATTGGAAAAAGAGAGATAAACTGAAATGGCAAAAACATCATATTGGGATTTGATAATACAAACATCAATGCTAAATCTTGAAGTTGGCATTCAACACAGCATTTGGTTTCGAGTTTAATTAATTTACAATGTTAATATGAGAATTGGGATAATCCACCACTGATTATGATGAAGTTTGACTGACTGAATTTGAAATGATCACAAAAAGGTAGTCATATCATCATCTTTACCATAACATATTTATGTATTTTGTCCAGGCTGATTCAATAATTTTTGGCTTAACATCTCAAGTCCAGATCCCTTTTAAATCCCTCCACCCAAACCCAGCCTAATGAACAGACTACAATGTCCAAGCAAAAGTGACGAAAGCATTGATATGATTGGCTTAAACTCATAATGAAGAGATAATATTCAACATTAAAAAATCTTAAGACATTCATGCCTTTTGTGTGATTAGTTCAAGCCCTGAAGCAAAATTCTCCAAGCGTGCGCATCCATATCTTTCTCGTTGAAGATACTCCTGAAATCAATCCATACCAATCAATGCAAAACCACTTTACCAGAAGATGATCACCCTGAATGAAAAATGTGATGTTTTCTCACCACTAAATCAAACTGAGTGCCTTTTACAAAGGAAACAAGCTTGGACAGTTCCTTCCCTGACATCAAGTAGCTAGCATGGCTTTCCAAGATACTTTTAACAGAAGCAACATGAGCACTCTGATCTTTGAACGAAGGGCTGCTTCAAGGAGAAATGTCTGTTAGTTACTAAATCTGGAACATATAAAGCACCAAGAAGCATAAAGAATGGCACAGAAGAGGATATCAACCTTTTATCCAAAGACTGTCTCCTGCTGCTAGAACGAAAAAGAAAGTAGCCCAAAATTCTGGGTGATAGCCTGTCTGAATCTGTAGGTACCTGTTCATATTCCCTCCCTGATCTGAGCAAGAACCTCACCTAAGGCACCAAAAAGATTAATTAGTAAACCCAGTACAAGATTCAGGTATCACTAGTTCTTCTAAAAAAAATGCATGTGATCGTGTCTGAAGCCATACCAGCTCCCCAGCAAGTTCGTACAAAGATTCATCAAGTGTTGCCTGCATGGTACCAAGAAACCTCGCTAAATATACATCATGAAATGAAAAAACCCCCCAAATAAATAAATAGAAAGAGGTCAGGAAAGAAAAGAAAAAAAAAAAACACACACACACACACATTGATAACCAGCTATGTCATGTGTACCTGTAATAAGCGTAAAGCACAGTACTGACTAACAGCAGGACCTTCAAGTTTGGCAATCACCTGTAACAGATAAAACCAAATTAATTAAATTAGTATTTGGTATGATTAATAGGCCTTTTATATGGCATATGTAGACACTGAAACTTGAAGATATATCATGCACACCAAGGAGAAAGTAGTTTTCACCAATGTTGCCTGAATATGGAATACGATAAAATACAGATGCGAAATACACTATATACGATACGCTATAATATGTTTATGTAAAAATAAAAATTATATTTTAGATAAAACTCAATTCATTATAAAAATAAATAGAATAAAACCATAAATCAATAATACAATTAATTAAGTAATTAAAAAAAATGATGAATTCTAATCAAACACAAATATCCATAGTAACCTACCACTCTACAAATATTGATTATGAGTTTATAAACTTTCAATAGTAAATTGCAAATCTAATTCGCATCAGACAGAAAAAATGAAATTTGATGAAGAAAAAAAAATCAAAATGGTTGCTGCATCTACTACTTCAGAGGTATCAGGTATGTTTGTATATCAACTTTGTTTTGGAAGGCCAAGACTTCAAGTAAAAATAATAAATAAATTACCATTGAACTACCTTTTTTTTTATTTTTTCCACTTACTCAGCGTATTATGGTGTATACACAAATATTATAAAAACAATTCCAGTATTATTATAACATGAATACGCAAACTAGATATGTATTTTAATGTATACATACACCATATTTTCAGTACGGAAACGTGGGGCTCCTGTAGGTTTTCATTCACAGGAGCACAGTACATGGGTTGCATAATATATTATCCAACAAAAGTAAACCGACACTTTTTTTTTTTTTTTTCAAACCAACACATAGATTAGCAACTGGGCATTATCATTATTTTGGATATGCTAAACCATAGGCAATTGGGAGCAATATTTAAACCATATACTGAAAATGTACACACACCAAAAAATTGATTAAAGAATATTTATATGAAGAAAAGTAAGAGGCTGACCAAAAAAAAACAGACAAAAGAACCATTAGAACTGGGACGATTTTACACTCCAGCTTAATCAAGAGCAGTCAGCAGATATGTGAAGACAATAGTTTCGGAGAGGAACTAGAACATAACTCCTACTGACAAGATCTTATTATATTTTATTGAGATAATCATAGTTCTCACAAGTATATAGCAGGCTGCAGTACGGTACCACCTTCGCTGGAAACAATCCTCAAACAATCTGAAAATAAATAAAAAGTAAACAAACAGCATCATCAACCTTAGCTACAACAGATATTATAATTACACAACTCTTTTGACAATATCTTGTCAATCATTATTTAACCAACTTCAACAAGAATCACATGCAAGTGGAAAGTTACATAAAGAATATACTGCTTTCCCACAGTAGAACTTTGAAGAAACAATTAGCACATCAATGTTCAATATGCAATATATATATATATATAGGTCCAAATATGATGTATAATGAACACATAAAGATTGGCGGGCCTTATCAATTTTTAAGACTGACTTCCATCCTACAACACATGAAAATGACTCAACCAAGTATCTTTACTTCTGATAGCCCCCCATCGGTAATACGAAAAAACGAAATTGTGGCGAAGAGTAAGTATGAAAAGGTTGGGGATGCTAAATATTTAAGGCCTTTCATCAATCAAAAATGAGGGAATATTTACAGCCCAGGACCAAATGACAACTTTCTTTCTTGCTAGTTACAAAAGTTAACTAATCAGGCACCAACCATGGGCCTAAATTTCTGCCTTCAATATATGATAATTTCAAACCACATCTACATAGACCAAAATACAGAAGTATGCTACAGTATATATTTGCAGCAAACTTCAAAATTAAGTTACGTAAATTAGTAAGGAAAAGTAAAATGCATACTCTGTTGATCTTCCGGCGGCAGAAAACAGATCTGCCCAATGTCTACCATCAGTTTTTCTTGCAACACTTACAACAACATCAAGGTACTCCGGAAAGTTTCTGATCAAATCACAGGTCTTCTCCAAAAGAGAAGAGCTGGTATCACTTTTAGAAATGGAGGACTGGTTCTTGTTTACACTTTGGCTGCAAGCAGTAAGTATAATTAGGAAGTGATAACATAGCTAGACAAGCACAAATTCTCATCCAAATAAAAAAAAAAAAACATTACAAACTGCCAAGCCAACTACTATACCCCAACGCCTCCCTAACCAATATAATAAGAAAGTCACTGAAGCATAGTTTACACAACTTATATTCCAAGGAAGAGAACATATGTTATAAAAATCTAACATTCAAGAGTGGGAAAAATAACCCAAAATGGCAATTAACAACAGATATACCATTAATATTGTACCAAACTCAAGCTTTAAAGTCATGGTAAATAGTATGACAACTTGGAATAAATCAATCAAGGCCCTAATAATGCTATTGCATTCTAAAACAACAGCTGTTTATGATATTTATCTTCTGCAATGGCCAATGAGTGTCTGCTTTCCTATTTTTTGTAAAAATTAAGAACAATGTTGAGTTTGAAGAGAAGAATTGTTTGTATTTTATTCAATAAACCAGCAACCTATTTATACAAGGCTAATCTATACATGGAAAGAAAAACAATCAATCCCTAAAATTTAGTTATGAGATATAATCAGTCCCTAATTTATAGAGAATCAAAGATTCCCCCACACTCACTCAAGTTGGGGCTTGTAAATCAAATCAATGCGAAAGTTTGAATTTTCTCCTCATTTTTAAGGACTTTCAGTAGTGTTTCACAGCTGTTAAAGTTCATCTCATAGATTGATGGATGCAAAACTTGGTGGTATGAGTCACCAAGTTGTCTGACCACAATGATGTTGGCGGGAGAGATTGCACCCACCTGAAAAAGAGATAAGCGAGGAGGCCGCCAGTCACTAGTGGCAAAGCGTACGGCAAAGATTGACGAACAGCACACTCGGATAGGGTTGACAAAAAGAAGACAACATGTGTCCCTGAACGCTAATTAACAATAGAAAGAAGTCGTCTGACATTTATCGGAAAGACACTGATGTGCTAGAGGACAAAAAAGAACCAAAACTGGCTCTGAAAGATCAAATTTGTTGCTAATCTGATAGCTGCTAAGAGAAAAAGAAAAAGGTAGGTTTTGTTTATGAGATAATCCTCTCACAAGCAAGTATGATCTTTTGCATGTGTAAGGTGGATGAAAAAAAAAACAACAGATTATGAAAGAAAATCGAGAATTTTAATAAATCTTGGAAAAAGGAAAAATTATTGGAAATATTGCAGAAGTTTCAAGAGACTCTCAAAACATAATCAACAACTCAACTAAAAGCTTAACTTCATAGTTAAAGACTTAATTTAATACTCCAAGACGAACCCTCACGTGCATGCCCATTATTGGTTTGCACGTGCCCCACGCACAAGTCTTCTTCTTGCCTTGTATTGAAATTTAATATTATTTAATTAGGATAACAGCAGGACTCAAGCATTAAATTTAGGTCAACAAAGCTTTGAAACCAGCCTATTTATACAAGGAAGGTTAATCTATGAAATGAATGAAAATCAATCCATCCTTCAAAATCATATGTGAGATTTAATCAATCCATAAATGACCCATCCTTATACATTAGTTAGAATTAGGTTTTCCCCTATATACTCTTATGTGATCTTGTGATAAAAAATTCAAGGGGTTCTAACTAATTTATTTAGGGATATTGTGGCTTATTCATTTATAACTAACTAATCAGAAAAATAAGTTTGGCACTCTTGTTGGGTGGACTACTACACAATTAACATTCAAATTCATCAAACATGATATTCATACAGCGTCATTTAATTTCTCTGATTATAAGAACCTGGAAATTTCAGCTTCAAAAACAGTGAAAAGAAGCCACTCCAGACAGTGAGAAAAATGAGGCTTTTGCGCTGATAATTGTGCCAACCGTAAAGCTTCTTCACTTTTATCCCTCTGGAAGTCACAAAACAAGAAACAACACAACAGCATAAGAACCAATATTAGGATAACACAAGTATGGCCAACAGTTACGAAATAGCAATGTCAGTGTCGAACGAGTTCTTTCCTTACTGTGATGAAAACTTCAAAGACACTGAACACTAGTGTACATAGTTAGTGAATGCAGTCAAGGAAGATAACCTAAATCTATCAGCTTCATTACCTTCATGACCAGCATCTGGACATCCAGCAGAAAGGAATGGGCTGGAATCTTCTAGTAAATTGGCAGGGGTATGTATTTCAATTTCAAATTGTTTGTTAGCCTTAATGTTAACTTCACCAAGTGAAAGAATGCTCTATTTAAGTTTGATACCCTACCACTACCAGTGATGCTTTACATAGACAAATCTAAAACACTTGATTCTGAAAAGGCTTGACACATCTAAACCTTCAGTTCTTAAAATACAGGTAAAGTATGTTCTAAACACATTTTCCCTATATTTTAACTTGAACTGATTACCTTGCCCTTGTGATGTAGCACTCAATTTTAAATCACACTTTATATCCACTAAGATCAGTTCAGAACACTGAGCTTGACCTAACTAATGAATGACAAGGACTGAGAAGAAAATTCAGAAAAAACCTCAGAGAAATAATGCAGAGAACTCAGGTTGGAGACAGGCTTATAGTCAACGTCTGAAAAGAAACCAACAATAAAGATAAAGTATGTTTCAAACGATGCCCTTACATGCCATTTTAAAACTAAAACTAGACGAACCCAACTCCTTTCAGTTCCAGTTAAATAGGATCATCTAGAAGAACAACCCTCAGTGGCTTAGTTCTCATTGATTCATATGACGCACTCATCTCCCTCACGCATTAGTCCTCTCCATTTACTTCTACATGATAGCTATGCTAATTGGATTTTTCATCCTTAGTTCTGCTACTTTGTTCACGATGAACTCATCTCAATGTCCTTGTATTCGCTCTATATACCTTGTTTTTCTTTTCAGGGATAAATGATCAATACACTTGGAATCTCATATTATCAACTATGTCAGATAAGGATGACAATGAAAGTTGGACAGTCGCATTTTCTTATAAAGAATAGGTTTTAGGACTATGAAATTCTCATGAGTAATTAGTGAACACCCTTGAAGACCCCCTCAATGATGAAAATAATAAATGCTTTTAGCATATGATGAAACAAGCAATTGTTTTATCAAAGGAAAGGAACAAAACAGTACCTGAATAAGGTGTCGAAGTAGGCAGTGCAATATAGTTTGAGCTTGAGGAGATGGCTCAAAACATGGGAACTCTGTACATGCAGCAAATGACATTCTTTGGGAAACACCAACAACAACACCAGCATTTGGAAGAAGCCCCAAAGGATATACTTCACGATCAAATTCAAGCTCCGGGTCCAACTATAAAGTAATGTTGAGTAACTTTTACCAACTCATGAAACAAGGCTCAAACAACCGGATATTGAATCCAATAAATTCACAAGTTCAGATATATTTTCAAATACTAATAAGTTCATAATCTTTAAAACTTAAGCCAAATACAAATGGGATAAACACATCAATATCCAAAGATCCAGCCACAAAGAGTTCATATCTTCATTAACAAAGGTCAAAACAGGTAAAACCTCTGTCAACATTAGACAAAGCAAGAACATAAAAACATTTACCATCTTTCTTTGAGAAGAAAAAAAAAATCCATCTAGGAAGGTATCAAATAAAGTAAATAAACATGACGCCGCTTAAAATTCCCAGATCAGCAAATAAATAGACAAAAGAAAAGTAATTAACTGATTAATATACACATACCTGCAAAAAATCCTCCTGCACAAATGGGTCCACACCTGGAGATGGATACCAAACCTGTAAAAATAAACTTCCAACCAGAATCTATATAAGAAAAGTACACAGCAGAAACTAGAGCACAAAAATACATGATGCATTAAACATAATATAAAGAATATTGTGCATATATATAAAATTCATGAATTGTGTATGTTTGAATTATTCTCAACACTGAAATATCTAATGAACTAAAAAGTTGATATTAGAGTTGACATCACCCATTTATGGATGATTGATTTTGTATTGTACTGATTGTATTTCCAAGTTTAGGTCAACATTAGACTTTGA
>JAYMTE010002646.1:0-10885 GCA_036897545.1 Pelargonium fulgidum
ATAAATAAATAAATAAATAAATAGATAAATAGTGCAGTAAATATATCCGATTGAAAAGCCCAACCTCATCTTCCTAAACCCTTTCTCTACCAGTTCTCTTCTCTTCTCTCAGATAGTCACTCACTACAACCACAATGGCTCTAACGTTAGCTCGGGCTGTCAGCGTGAGCGTCACGCGCCACCCCACTAGCACTATCATCCTCATCCCGAAGCGCCTCATCACCTCCTCCTTCACCCGACCTTCACTCCTCTTCTCCCGCCGCTCTCTTGCTCCGCTTGCCCACTCCGGCCGCTTCGCCACCATCCGCTGCCTCTCCAGCCGCTCCGGAAACTCCGCCTACTCCCCGCTCAATTCTGGCTCCAACTTCAGCGACCGCCCTCCCACCGAGATGGCTCCGCTCTTCCCCGGCTGCGACTACCAGCACTGGCTCATCGTCATGGACAAGCCCGGCGGCGAGGGCGCCACCAAGCAGCAGATGATTGATTGCTACATCCAAACGCTCGCTAAAGTCGTCGGCAGGTAATTGGCTTTTCTGCTGTTTGGGTTCACTTTTGCTTTCTCCAATTCAAATGCTACTTTTAGGGTTTTTAATCTTTATGTTTTCATTTCAATTTACTTTATAGTGTGTAAATTATTAATCTTTGATCGTTACTAATTGCTCACAGTGAGGAGGAGGCAAAGAAGAAGATTTACAATGTATCTTGCAATAGGTACTTTGGATTTGGCTGTGAGCTTGATGAGGAGACCTCGAACAAGCTTGAGGGTCTGTGCTATATTACTCTTCCTTTTATGTTGCCTACCTATATGTGGTGTGGTGTACTGTATGTTTTATATAAATTATTTAATTGATTCTCACTTCTTCTTTTCTTTTTCTTTTTTCTGTTTTTCTTGGGTTCGCAGGATTACCAGGTGTTCTGTTCGTGCTTCCTGATTCTTATGTTGATCCTGAAAATAAAGATTACGGGGGTGAGAGTTTTAAGTAAATAGTTTTGCATTTATTTTTCATTTTATAATTGGTGATATGTATACTATCAGTTTTGGTTTTGTTGTACATGGTCCATCTTGGCAAAGCTAAATAATCTCGCAGGCAATTTTTAGCTTTGGATGCTAATGGACTTAAACTAAATGTCTCATTTTTCTGTTCTTTGTTTTCTGTTCTTAGTGGAGATGAAACATGCATACTTTCCTTGCAGCTGTGCACCCATATAATTCAGTACTTCTTCCCTGTCCTTTTGTAGTATATTTGTGCACTGTGATGTGCATGGTAAACAATTAGAATACGTCAACTGTGTAGTTATTGGCCTATGGCATTGGCACTGATTTGAAGTCTTAGGATTGATGTCCAATGTCAATATTAGAGTGTATCAGTTGCATGTTTCCCTTTTGTATGGAATCAAACCAAATAAACTCCAATTTTCTTATGTCTCCACAAAAAGAGGGTATACAAGAAGCTTCAAATCATTTATAGATGCACCAAAAAAAAGGGCATGCCACGATGTCTGTTCTTCCCTGTGACCCTGTTATGTTGATGAATGTACCATGTGCTCACAATAAGAACACCATTGTGATTTGACTTTTATTTATTTGCAATTCCCCCTTTATAGATGCAATGATTCTTAACCAGTTACTGACACATCTTTTCACTTAAGTTATGTTACTCATTGCTTTACTAACCTTTTTAGACCTTTGTCCCATAATTTTTAAAACTTGTCATCACTCTGGTCTGTTGAGTTGTATACTTTGTTTCATATTTCTTAAGAACATTATACTTCACAATTGTTTCTCATATCTTTGGCCGATCGTGGCAAATCTGAAGAGTCTTATGGGCAATGTTTAATTTAAATGTCAATGTGGACTCATGGAATATCACTGTAGGCAGTTCTGTGCTTTTTAGATTCTATGCAGCCCCATCAGTGGGTATTTTGTATATTTATCTTTTATTTATCACATCTTTGGCCCATCTTAGTGAAGCTTTATCCCATTCAGTGGTGCGTTGAATTTTATAGTTTTTTCTTTTTGCTTATAAGGGCACTATACTTGATAAATATCCTTCATATCCTGGGTCCATCTTGGCAAAGCTAAAGAATCCTATGGGTAATGTTTGGCTTTGAATGTCAATGGACTCATATCAAATGTCATTGTTGACTGTTTTGTGCTTTTTATTCTACGGAGGTACAAATCAGTGGAGATGAAACATGATAGAATAATATGGGGTTTGCGTTTATCTTTTTTTTTTTTTTGTTTTTTTTTTTTTGCATCTCTGGTACATCTTGGTGGAAGCTGAATTATGGGTAATGTTTAGCTTTGAATGCCAATGGACTTGTATCAAATGCCTTTCTTAGTTATTTAGGTGTGTCCAATTATAATGTTTTCAATTTATTATCACTTTTGAGCCTCATTGATCCACACTTTGTTTGATTGTATCATAGTATGTTGAACTTCATATTTTGTTTATCATGCTTAAGAACATTGTACTTGATAATTGTTTTTCAGATCACGGGTCCATCTTGGCAAAGCTAAGAGTCCTATGGCCAATGTTTAGCTTTGAATGTCAATGGACTCATACCAAATATCATCGAAGACTGTTTTGTGCCTTTTAGATTTCATGGAGGTACATTTCAGTGGAGATGAAACATCATAGAACTCTATGAGGATTGTGTATATCATCTTTTGTTTTTCACATTTTTGGTTCGTCTTGATGAAGCTGAATTATGACCAGTGTTTAGCTTTGAATGCCAATGGGCTTGTTTTCAATTTATTATTGTCATATTACCCGTATCATGGTATGTTTAAGTATATAATTTGTATCGTTTTGCATAAGAACATTAAAAATACATCCTGGGTTCATCTTGGCAAAGCGAAAGAATCTTGGGGTCATATCTCAACCTTGAAAGTATGATTCTGCTATTTATCATTCATGAATATAATGGAATATTTTTTTATATTGCAGCCGAATTGTTTGTGAATGGTGAGATCGTTCAAAGATCACCAGAAAGACAGAGGAGAGTGGAGCCTCAGCCCCAGAGAGCTCAAGATCGGCCAAGATACAACGACAAAACCAGATATGTGCGTCGAAAAGAAGGTAGCCGTTGAATGTTGCATGAAAAAATAAGCTGTTCATAGTTAGTAATATTTGGAAGTGAATTTTCATATTCCTCTCGGACAGTTTGTTTTTTCTTTGGAACTCTTTTCTTTTGCTGCTTTAATGATTCTAAAACTATGAATTTCAAATTAAGCTGATCTGGTTGCTTGTAACTTGTATCCGTATCATAAGATCGCAACCTTACCTTTGTTTACGTGTAAACCAAATTTTGTAGATTTGCTTAATAGTATTGATAGAAAATGAAATAATCAAAAGTTTAACCTTTTAGAATAAGTCTTAATCGATTCATTTCCGCAGTGAGCAATAGCTAATATTTGATCCATTTTTATATAATTAGGACTTTCAGTGAACTTTGCACTCAAATTTTTTTTGGGTTGTTTTTTTTTTTTTTTTTAATGTATGAGTTGTCGATTTAATTTTGATTTAACCATTTGAAATGTTTGTTGATTAATTTCAAGAAATAATTTTTTTCATTCAAAAATGCTCTCTACAAAAGTAGTCGAACTCAGAAATTACGATTTAAAAATATTCATGTCTTATTTTCCATATGATGACATAAAAATAAAAAAGAACAAAAAAGCCCAAGTAAAAAGTGCTACTTTTATGAAGCTACGAGACTTGTTATGAGAATACGTATCTCGTGCATACGTTCAAAAGACTTGTGCCCGATGCAGCGCCCAAAGATATGTGCACAAAAACACGCACCTTATGAACTTGTTCTAGAATCGCGTCTTCGCTGACTAACTCTTGAAACGTCTTCGCTGACTAACTCTTGAAACCATGATGCGTGCCTGCAATTATCTCGATCATCTCATGCCCACGATTACTGAAGCGTGCTCATATGATTACAGAGCCCTCAGACACCAAATATGGTATAAGAAGCATTCGGCCACCAAATGAGGTAAACAGAATTTCGTTCTACTTGCCCCCTAAGAGCATATGTGCAGTTACAATACTCATCTCATGGTCAAGAGACTTGTTCCCACAAACTCCACCTTGACTTGTCAAACCAATGCTCGATTACAATCGATTTGGGTTGTTAGACAAACCTAGGACGCAACCAGGTCAGATTTGGGTTGTTAGACAAACCTAGGTCGCAACCAAGTTGTGACCGCGAACACATCTTGATTGCAACCAAGGTTTTTAGATCGCAATTGAGGAGAGATTCTACCTGTTTTGCCATTCGATTGATTATGTTGCACTTGAGACGCTTTCAAGAGTTTTAAAGAAGTTCAAATTGCCTCTTTAATTGTGTCACTTTAGAGCTCACCACTTCACCACACGAATATCATTACAATTCGTTTTTCTCGAAACCCATGGATGCTACTCCGAGTGGTACACTTTTAGGGGTTTTGATACTCCCCTCGATACACGAGGGGCGTCTAGAAACTCTTGGACTCACTCAATGCCCAAGAAGTTAGTGCCCAAACCACAAGTGGGCATCGAACCACATCCCACCTTATTAACAATCAAACACACATCGACACACGAAGAAACATGTTAAGTACAAATACACACTCCTCTAAGTACGGGGAGGGGATCCTCGTTAATTGCATTTATTGCTTCTTTTTCTAGCATTCTCTTTGTAGAACTTTTTTTAGATTTTGTGATTTTCAATCGAGATCTTGCTTTCATGAGGCGGTCTCCAAAAACACATCCATATTCTCATTTTTGGTGTGTTGTCTCGTCCAGCTCGCATGTTCAAGACTTACAAACTAAAGATTAGATTGACAATTGGGCTTAAAAGAACACTTGGAACAATTCCTTAACACATGGATAAAACAAAAAACATCTCTAACGTACCTGATTTAACCAAGTCAAAACATACATATCATTGTCAATTCAATGAGAAATGGTTTGGAAGACGGTTTCTTGGATAGTTCAAATATCATAATTTAATATATTGAAATTTTAAACATTTCAAGTTCCACAACCGATAATTTGTTAGACGAAGTTATAAGAAAATCAAATCAAATCAAATTCAAATATTTGTTAAACAAACACCATAATTACAATCTGAAAATACTCATCATATCCTATTTTCTTAAAATAATCAATCAAAGATAGCTAAATGGACTGCCCAAAATGTGTTATTATCGAACCAACGAGACATTTCTCGAGAAAAAAAAAATACAAATGACTTGGCTAACATAAAATTTACAGTATTGGCTATTGGATAGTTATTTAGATTCTATTCATCGTAGTAGTGTAGGGTATAAATAAATTGATGCCTAAAGTTAAAAATATTTATACAAATGATTGGTTTTTGCTGATGTTTATACAAATGATTGGCAAAACAAAGGTTAATGGCAGTAGTTCATAGCATAGGATATGATCACTAAATGAGTGTCAAGTCACCAAAATATGACCACCTTAAGTCCTTGTTCAACATGAATATTTCGTCACTTCAACACTACAAGTCCACATCAACAAGATTTTAGTACCAATTTTGGTAAAATATAAGTTCGGGTACAATATTGAGTATCCGGTACAAGTTTGGGTACTAAAATTGTCTTTAATCCTAAGTTTATTGAATACTACTTTAGCCAAATTACAAGTTTTAGATATATTAGTCTCAGAGACCAATCAATTCTGTGGCACAACCTAACTGCAATAACTATGGCATCAACTCACAAGAAATTACAGGCAAGAGGCACATGAATTCAAATAGAGAGGTAGAGCAAGTATTTTAACTGTGAAAACTTGGGAAAACATGAGCAAAGAAAGAAATTGCTTATAGAAGAAAGAAAGAGGGAGATGTCACATTAGCACTTGCACAACTCAAAACTCAGTCCAAAACGGCAAAGTGTATAGAAACAATATGTTCTCAGTGTAGACTCTGTTGACATCTTATATCTTCCTCCCAAGTAGTATGGCTTTCCACTAACAATCACAAGGTAGTACCATGGTAAGAATATAATTTTATGAACACCCACATAAACATATATATATTGGCATAACAGGAAACAAAAATGTCCAGCCATCCCTTCAGTTAATAACCAATCCGTAATCTTGTTCATCTTTTCCCCGACACTAGCGTAGATGCAATATGCTTGCAGGAAGACACCACTTATAAACTAGATTAAGGACCCAAGCAAAACCAAAGCTTCATGAAGTGACAGAAATCCAAATAGAAAATTTTATATGAGAAGAAAAGCAAGGAGGTACACCCTGATATTACATCTTATGTTTGTCACCAAACTCACTTGAGATAAACCCACACAAAACAGAAACCCGAAGAATGAATTTAAGAAACTAAACAAAACAAAAAAGATGAAAGTGAATCCAACTACATCTAAAGCTTTAAGGTATGAGAGGGACAAAGCATTGGATCAATATTAAATCCTAATTTCTTTATTCTTAGTCCAAATGCAAAGTAATTAACTAAGACATTTGAATAATCTTTTCTAACAACATAAAAACTAAGAAATTATTGAGTAAACCCACAATAATAACTTACCTTTGACAAAGGTACAAGCAATCACAACACAATCTTTTCTAACTTCATAATGGATGAAATTTCAGTATTCACTGTATGAAATAATAAATTAATTAACCAACAAACTGATGTATGAAAAGAATTCATATTTCAAGGCTGAGAACTCAATTTATTTATTTCATTTTGTTGGCACCTGATCAGAATGGACTCGAGCAAAGGATTTACATTCTTCCTCTCAGTAGTAACAAACAGGGTAAGGGGACTACAAAGCACATTTGACCAAGGCTTTCATAAGCGCATTGCAAAACAAGAGTTTCAAGCTATAGAGATGTTCACATACATCGACCTAAAATTAGAAGAACTGAATCCAAATCTATACCATTGTTTTAGAAGCTTAAACCCATATATTCCCTCCGTCCCAAAATGAGTGTCTTGATTCTATTATAAAAAGTTAGTTATGCATTTTTGTCCAAAGTTAATATAATCTCACTGCAAAACACAGCCGGATGGTTACAAGGAGTGAAGTTGGCAAGTTTCACTTATGACCAGTACATATACTCATAATCATATCATATGCATGAAAGGCCAATTAAAAATGCAAAATTAATTTGAGAAATACAAAACAAATATGTGTTCAGATCTAGTTATGGAAATCACAAAGCAATGTCTGCAGGTTACTTGTTTTTTATAGAAGAAAAAACATTATTCCGGAAGCATAGGCTAATATTTTTTATTGACATATCAGCCACTTACTTTACTACCAGTGAATATCTGAGTAGAGTTCAATACTTCAATTCATCTATCTGTCATACTGAGAAAATTACAGTGCCATTATGTGGGAGTCTTTTGGGAGAAAGAATACTTTGCAGAAAGAGATATTAGAGCATTATCCATCAATCATATTTGTTAGCTAGAGCCTAGAGGAAAGAACTGAGAATAGCTAAGATACTGAACAATCTAAGTAACTCCAACCAACAATCAGACCAATCCATATACTACACTTCGAGCAACAATTATATTGGAGCTAGATAATAGCATCTGAATCAGTGATTTATCAAACAACAGTCTCATGTAATTTAAACGCTCACAGGAATCTGACGACACATTGGAAATACCAATTTAAGAACTTCTAGAGGTTGATGATGGCAGGAAAAAAAAAAAAAAAACCATGTATTTACATGTGGTGTTTCAATTTCCAGGTCATGAAAAATCAAATGAAAATTTCTTGACTTAAGCTTGTTTCATGAACTCAACCCCATTCTACAAGAGCTCACTACTTTTGTTGAAACCATTTCTGAAATATTAACATTTATTTCCTAATATTCTCTAATGCATTGAGATCTCATCTCAAAATATGATTAGATCAACAATGACATTGGCATAATGCTGTTTTAAATTGTTATTTTTGATGACTGTTGAATCTGGAGAAAAAGAATATGAAGTAAGGAATTATAACCTTGACATCCTCAATGAGAGCAGTGAGCTGTTCCCCAACAGCCTTGACAGCCTCAATGAGAGCAGCAGCCTGGTTCAAATGAGGCAGCTTCTGTTGTGATATGACCGATTGAAGCAACTCTGCCATCAGGCGAGCAGTTGTGTCAGTGGCCACATTCTTCCTGCATCCACACAGCAAATAAAGCATCAAAAATCAAAATCAATTAACAAAACAAACTTCAACAACACAATTGAATTCTAAGAACCCCCATATACAAACACACATATATACATAAGAGTTTATGTGAGTTAAAAGGAAAAGAAGTAGAATTTCAGAATACTTTTTACCAATAGGATAATTTTGAAAACCAAATTTATTTCCTCATATGCATGAAGAGTTATCAAAATAAAATACAGCATGTGTCAAATTAGTTTACAAGAACACAGAGAGACTAATCAAACACAGAGACATATTATTGCCCTCACTGAAATAATATTCTGGATATATCCTTGGATGAGAATAAAGTACTATTTATTTATGAAGTGGGAGAATATTTTGAAGAGAAAGAAAAGGTTGCAGTTGTGAGTTGTGACTTACGAATTTCAACACATAATGCTATACAACAACAAAATTCCACAAGACAGAGTTAGGTTCAGAATATGGAACACTTGAACTCGTCAAATTGGGTTCAAGGTTATGGTCCAAGATTGTAAACCTGGCAAATCAGGGTGGAGTAAAGCAGAGATAGTGGAACTAGTCATTTGTGCTAACCTGAAAAAGTTATCCTCTGAGCTCATGAATCAAGTAGTATCACGATTCAGTTTATCAACTGCAAGCAGATCCATCAGCAAGGGTACAACAGATGCACGTGGAGAGAATTTCCTATCAATCATCTTCTGTAGAAGTTCCATTGCTTCATATCTCTGGTTCCATTTTAAAAAACCCTGAAGAACTACATTTAAAGTTGTCTCATTTGGTTTACAACCAATCTCTTCCATCTCCAGAAGCAACACTTTAGCTTCATCCAGAAAGCCCTCTTCACAAAATCCATGTATCATTATGGTAAATGTTATAACATTCGGCGTCACACCTTTGGCAGAAAGATCGCAGAAAAGTTCCCAAGCTCTTTTCAATTTCCCATCTTTGCAAAGTCCATTCATCAATATACTATATGTTATAACACTTGAGGCAACACCTTTCTTAACCATTTCACCTAATAAACTGAAGGCCTCGTCAACCCTACTATAATTACAAAGCCCATCTATGATTGTATTATAGATCACTTCATCTGGCATACAACTTTCTCTTTTCATAATTTTTAGCAGCTCAATAGCCATGCCCACATTTCCCATCTTGCATAAACCATCAATTACAGTTCCATAAGTGATTTGATTAGGTTGGCAATCTTGCACGACTTGAGTTAATTTGTGAAACAGTGTAAGAGCATCACCAGTTTTACCCTCCAAACAAAGGCCCTTAATAAGAATGTTATAGGTAACAATTTTGGGCACAATACCTTTCTTAACCATTTCACCAAAGAAACCTAAAGCCACACAAACTTTTCCATTCTTGCATAAACCATTCAATATTGCATTATAAATCTTTGTGTTTGGCTTACAACAACCTCTTTCCAAATTTCTGAGCAACTCAACAGCCGTTCCCACATCTCCCATCTTGCATAGACCATCTATTGCAGTTCCATAAGTGAACTCATCCGGTTGATAACCTTTCACAGCTCGAGTTAACTTGTGATACAATTTCAAAGCAGCAGAAGTTTCACCATCCAAAAAAAGGCCCTTCATTAGAGAGTTGTAGGTAACAATATTTGGCATAGCAGCTTTCTTAACCATTTCACCAAAGAAAACGAGAGCTCCATCAACCCTTCTACGTTTGCAGAGACCATCAATGATTGCACTATATATCCTTGTGTTAGGCTTACAACATCCTCTTTCCATATTCCTAAGCAACTCAATCGCCGTAACCACATTTCCCATTTTACATAAACCATCAATTACGGTTCCGTAAGTGATTCTATCGAGCTTACATCCTCCAATTTTCACATCTCTATCAGCCAACTTGCGAAACAATTGGAGTGCATCAGCAGATTTACCCTCCAAGAAGAGACCCTTAATGAGACAAGTAAATGTCACTATGTTTGGTTCATACCCATATTTAAAAATGGATCCTAAGATGGAGAAACCATAACCAGAATGGTTTAAGTGACAACAAGAGTTCATAGCAGTGTTGAGAGTAAATATAGCACAAGGAAGACGAAGCAAACACATTTCTCTGAACAGAGAGAGCACCTTGGAGTGATGACCCGCTCTGCTCAGAGACGTGAGGATTCTATTGAAATGAACGATTGAAGGCAAGGGTTGACACGTGATCATTTGGTCGAAATCAGAAAGAGCATTCGACAATGAACTTGGCGAATTTGCGGAAGTTGATAATTGGGAAGGAAGAAAACCCGTACCTCCGCCATTGGAGCGTCCAAATCGAGCTCCGCCGCAGGATCTCCGCACCGCCGTGGTCATCGTCATCATGTTAGTCGGAATTGAAAAGAAGGAAACATAGTTTCTATCAAATTTTAAGTTTTAACGTTGAAAGCCACACATTGGTTCATAAACCCTAAACCCTTTTTCAACTTCTTTATTTGGTAATGACATGTGCATACTCATTTTCCTCCCCGAAACACATGGGCATGCCTCGTAGAGGGTATGACACAATGGTCAAGACACACATCTATACGTGGGAGGTCGTGTGTTTAAATTTCATTGTGTCGGTGGGTGGGTTTTGGGGTTTAAAATGGAGAATTACCCTCTATTATGTAACTCAACTTTTTTAAAAAATTATGGGTTAAAGGCCTATTTAGTACCCAATCTTTGGGCTGGAACCCAATTTGATACC
>JAYMTE010002647.1:0-10881 GCA_036897545.1 Pelargonium fulgidum
GTTCCAACCATAAGTTTGGGTACCATTTAGACACTTAACCCAAAAAAAATATGGTCCATGCTCGTCCGGTAGCCATTCCTAAAAGGAAATGAAAAGGGAAAGGAAGGTCATCAACTTTCCCTAAACTGTCCCGTCGAGTCCTCCATATTTACAGGCGTACCCTTCTATACTCTCTCCCAAACCCACATTCTCCATCTCAACGCGCCACTCCTTCACCTCCCGTCTCTAACTTTCCGGCGATCTTCCTGTCACTTCGCGCCACCGGATTCACCACTCCGGCTGCCGGAGACGAATACGTAAGCCTATTTTTCGTTTTCCTCCGTTCAATTACATGAAATCTGAGAGTTGCGAGCCGCAGGGCTTGCGCGTCTGGTCGCCGCTGAAATCTTCGGCGAACCACGCAGCTCTCGATTAAGAAATTATATTCGAGAGATTGAGTGTTTTCTTAACTCTTTAGAGGTATAAAATCGTGTGTGTTTAGAGATGTGGAAGGCGGTTGCTCGATTGCTGGTCGTTGCAAGTTGCAAGTTCCGGCGACCTAGCCACCTCGTTTAGGATCCATAAATTTGTGGAAATTTTGATTTGTTTTACATGCTTCTTCTAATGATTTATGCTGCTTGTTGCATATGCTGAACTGTTTACTGTTGCCAAATTAGAGTTTAATTAGTAAATAAGGTATTTTGATGCATAACTCCATGTTTGGATTCTGGTGAGGACTGTGAATTCAAGCCTTGATCTGTGTTTTTATCTTCTTGTTCAATATATGTGCCCTAATTGAGCCTTTGGGACTTCAATGTAACCTCTCTTTTTTGTTCTTTTTGTGGCATGATATTTTAAATGATCGCCTGAATCTAATGTAAAGTGTTCTTCCTACAAATATTCTTGAAAAACAGTGTTGGGCTTTCCTTCTCTATCTTGAGGAAGGCAAAATTAGGTTTTCAATGTATGTAGTAACTTTGAAATGTGAAGTTGTTTGGATAGAAAACTTGTAGTTGGCATGGCAATCTTGACTGGCTTGAAGAAAACATTACTAAAGAATTGAAATTTATGAAAATATCAATTTTGACATCCACATGACAAAATATCAAATTTATGAAAATGAGGCCTGCTTGTATTGCAACAACAGACGAATATTGAAGAGACCATATGTGAAAGTGACAAAGTTGAGAACTTCATATTTGAAGTTTATGACTATCTGCTTGGTGATTCCATCTAGGTTTCATTTGGATTTATGATAAGGTTTTGTAACTTTAGTTTTAGTTTAATTAACTCCAGAGTACAGCATGCAAGGCACTAGCTAGCTCTAGGGATACACAATTTACAACTCTTGACTGCATTCACGGCCAATGTTTGACTTGTAGACTGTACTAGAATTGATGTAATCAACATTATCAATATAATTTATTATACATATGCTGGGTTAATATCATTACAGAGCATATAGTTCATACGTTTGACTGCATGATTGATTCATAATGGCTAATAGACTGAGACATAGGTAAGATTGTCATCCTGGACATGATTTGCATGGCTCTGTTCTGTCCTATTTCCGTCTGATCCTTGCAAGATTGCATCTCCTTCCAAGTATGGTATGCTCTAGCCCCCCTTGATAGACTATTACTGGATGTCAACTTTTAATAATTGAGTCCGCTATCATTTCTGCTTAGGGCAATATTTTAGGTCATGACATTTTGTGTGAAAGAACAACCTTACTAGATATAGAAAAGTAGAGAAAAAATATGGTTTGTTCAGCCTTTCTTTTGTGTTTATGTGCTTGCTCTACATGCTTTGTGTTTGTTTTTGTAGTTATTTCAAATATCCCTACTCTCTTTGGGGTCACCATGATTGTGAACCCTTTCCTGGTCATATATAATGGCCATCTTTTGGGCTATCCATAGTTTGGGAAAAAGCCATGTTGCTGTTATATATACACACACACACACAAAAAATCAAGTGCTTTATTTTTATTCATTTTTTCTTTTTAGTATCAATGTATCATAGTTTTATGGAGTGACTCACTTCACATTTATCCACATTATGGCTGTTGAACTTTGTAATATATGGTCATATGTTTGCTGCTTCTAAAGAAAATATTCCTTGCAACTATTTTGTAGCATTGCCTACCGGCGAGAAATGCAAGATTCGAGGATGGCGCTGCCTGAGGAAGTTTCAAATCTCAAGTCTCAGAAGAAGAAAGTGTCGACCCCGAAAGCTTCTAGTATTCAGCTACAAGGAAACAGAGTGAAAGGAATTCAAGAGACACCAGGCCCACTTCCATTGAAATCGGGCCAAAAAGCCTCAAAAAGAAGCTTGAAGAACGAAGTCTCTCCATTGTTTCATCACCCCGAGAAATCAAACTCAGACTCGTTGCCGGACTCCTCAACATCTGGAAACGAATACAGGTCACTGAGGCGGAAATATTTGCTATTAGAGGAAGAAAGCTTCACGGTGGGGAGAGAGTTGAGAGAGGTTGAAGACGAGGTCAAGACCCTCGAAGATGAGAAGCTCGCACTATTGGACCAGCTTGTTGTGCTAGAAGGCTTGATTGATCCTACAGAGTTACAATCTCAGGGAATGCATTGAACGGTGCGATGCATACCTGAACTCCCGATTCATTCGAAGTGATTACAAAATACTAGATTATGCACCTGTATATTGTTATGTAAGAGTATATTGTTACAAATGCATGAATCTGCATATTGTTTGTCTTACAGATGTATGATTTAAAGATTAGTACTAGGTAACATTTGAAACCCTAATGTAATTAGCTCCTATATGAATTTGCTTGGTGATATTGGTCTTAAATATGTTGGATCCTTGTGAAGAATTGGATTTGTTGTGTAATATTATATTATTTGCACTTGCCTGAAGCTTTGTACCTAGAGACTTTCAATTCATGAAACCAACTCATCAATATTGCAATCAGGAGACAAAACTAGGGCAGACAATTTGGGTTATGACACGAACGTGACATAAATTTAAACGTGTTTGTGACGACTAATCTAACCTGCTTGGTTTGTGTTGACTAATCTAACCTGCTTAGTTAGTGCCTAATTTGTTTAATCAAATGGGTCGTGTAACTAGTTCAATGGCCAATCCATTTAAGTATATAATTGTAAATTTTCAAGCATGTGTCAAAAATGACTCATAAATTAAGTAGATAAAATATGTCGGTTCATGTCAAGTCAATGTGAATCCGATTATTTAAACTATCATGTTGTGTAATTTTTAAATCAATATTTAAGTGTGTTGACCATGTTGCGTCTTGTTGACTCACTCATAAATGGGTTCTGTAACTCAATTTGTTTAATAATAAACTCGTGTTTGGGTCAATCTATTAAACAAATTACTAAACTTTTAACAGTAGACAAAAACAAGGAGACAGAAGGAAAATAAGGTTCCATGATGACACAAAGCCAAACACCATATGTTCAATGCCATTCATAAAACTGACAATAATTAGCTAAAAAGATGAGTGCAATCATCAAATATACCAAAGTTCAGAAGAAGAAAAGAATGAATCCCAATATCATCATTGTATGTTTCTTGCCAACCAACAATCTTTTAGCATTCTTGCAGCTACAATGTACAATAAATTGTGGAAAATGATCATGTAGTCCTGCAAATATGACTCTTTTCTGTATATGCTTCTAGTATAAGTAACAATCTGAAATCCATCCAAAAATTGATTTATACAGTTAAGAGCATGAAGCTATCTCAGCAACCCAAAATAGGAAGGCGCCGCCCGGACCACCAGTGGACTTGTAACATGTGATCTTCCCCTTTTCCAGGACAAGAATCCAAAAGAATAGCCTCTTGTTGGAGCACTCACCTTGAAATTTACAGTGAACTTGATCTTCTGGCCATATCTCTTGAAGAACAATCGTTGTGGCTCGACACTGACATTGATCCCAGCAGGAGCATACACTACAGCTCTATACACACTTCTTGGCTTCCCAACATTTGTCACAATGCGAGTTACCGAGAAGTTGTGTCTTAGATTTGGCACTGAGATAGATGGATAGTTCAAGTTGCTTGCACTTGTGAACTTCTTGTGATCATCGCAAGTGCTGTTGTCTCCAGTTATCAGATGCATTGACTTCTGATTGTAACGAAGTGAGCACAAGAATGCTTTGTAGTCTGCTGGTTCTGCATCATAGACGAGACCAGGATCGAGGACTCTTGTAGGGTTAACAAAGCCTGAACCATAATCAAATGCATTGCCCTTTCTTCCATGAGGGTCTACTTGGATGGGTTTACGGGTTTTATCCCATACAGTAGCTGCATTTTCCATGTTTTCGAGTTTAGGCTCAGATTTTTTGTGTAAGAGCAATGGCATGTAGAGATATTAAGACAATATATACCTGTTGTCATGATTGCAGATTTGATTGCTGATGGAGACCACAAAGGATGTACAGCTTTGATCAAAGTCGTGATTCCAGTTACGTGTGGACAAGCCATGGAAGTTCCAGAGAGAATGTTGTATTGCATTCTGCTAATTGCTGGAGACCAGGCTGCGAGGATGTTGAGTCCCGGAGCTGTGACATCCGGCTACAAAGAAGAACAAGAAAAAGCGTCAAAATGAGAGAATGATAAGGTACTAAGGTTACAAAGAATTGTATGCCACCTTCAAAATTTCTGGGGTCAAGACACTCGGACCTTTCGAGGAAAACGCTGCAACACGAGGAGCAGGTTTCGATCCCAAAACAGTTTTTGCAGCAAAGATCCTAGATGTCGCTTTGCTGTTCAAGATGGCTCAATATATAGCTTGTATCAGAAAAAACAAAGAATTTGAATCTAAGAACTTGAATTGTTATAAGTATCTCATGTACCTTGTGCGACTGATATAAGAGAGAATCTTGTTTCCTATACTCCTTCCAACAATTGCCGAAGGGATCACGAAAGGGATAGCGATATCCTTATCCGTGTCATCAATGAGAATCATTCCAACTCCACCGGCTTCTTTCACTACTCTACTCTTAGCTAGCTTTGATTCAGTTGAGCTCTCAGCGTGTAAACAGACCACAACCTTCCCTCTGACCTTTGTTCTATTCAATGAACTCTCTAAACAGAAACTACAAGAACAAACACGAGAGAAAAATAACTTAGGCTTTGTCTATGCACTTACATTTCGAGTCCATTAACTTGCAAGTACCTTTTGCTTCACCTGGATTGGTATGGAGTGAAGTATCCCGCGTTTGCTTCCGATGCAGAGATTATCCTGGACGAGGATTTCATCCCGAAGAGGCTGAGACTTTCGCCCTAATTTGATCAACGACCAAGAAAACAAGAACTAGTAAGCGTCTTGAAAATATTGTGACAATCAATGAATAGAGATACAAGTAAGCTAAACATGATTAATTACCGTGAAATTAGTACCATCTCCCAGCGTAATATCAGATGTGAAGTCCCTATCCATTGCACTAGCAGCAACAGTGAGCATCCACGGAGCAAGATTCGTAGCAGTGCCTTGGTTTGCTTCATTTCCAACCGAAGAAACCACTAAAATCCCATGACTCGCAGCATGGAAAGATCCTATAGAGATGGCATCATTGAAATAATCTCCTTGGGGAGCATCAGGACCCAGAGACAAGGACACAATGTGAACCCCATCTCTTATTGCATCATCAAAAGCAGCTAGCAAGTCAACATCATAGCAACCAGAGTCCCAACAAGTCTTGTACACTGCAACCCTAGCCATTGGTGCACCCCCTCTGGCGCCTCCAGCTGCCAAGCCCTTATAATTCATGTTTGTCACATATCTACCAATGGCAGTGGAGGCCGTGTGGCTGCCATGACCCGAGCTGTCTCTTGGAGATCTGAAGGATACCGTCTTCATGGAATCTTCTTCTTCGGCTCGATAGCCATTCATGTAATATCTTGCCCCAATCAATTTCCTATGCCATAACACATTATTTTACCATTTCTGAGCATCCCAACCTTAATAAATATCCATGACTAGAATTAAAATACTAGGTTTTACAGTTAAATGAAACCTGTTGCAAGACGAGGCATTGAATGCCTCGCCAGATTGGCATCTCCCCTTCCATCTGGGTGGCACTGGTGGCATGTTGGCGTCATTAAAACTCGGGGATTCAGGCCAAATTCCTGATTTAGCCAACAATTAAACCTTACAATCTAAGAACCACTCAATCCCATAAACAGCTCCAACAAAACTAGAAAAAACTTGTGTTTCCACAATTGGTTTCACAAATTGTTTGACTAAACTATCAAAACACTCATTCATGAAAACATTGCATGTGATGTGAGCATTGGCACAGACACAGTTGAAAATGTAATGTCTCAAGGACCAATATAGGTGTGTGTATATGTAAGTACTAACAATGAATTGGTCAATCCTTTTGACACAAACTCAGAGTACAGACAACATAACTTAAATGAAGAGTGATTAAATGTTTAATAATGCACAGCCATTAAAGATAAAGAGAGCTTGATTAGAATTAACCAACCTGTGTCAATGAAACCAACAATGACATTAACTTGATTCTTAGTGGAAAACCCAGGAATTTCCATTGTTTCTTCACCAACAAGGCCCATGAAATCCCAAGAGTGAGTGGTGTGTCGCTTCCTCTTCAAATTGGGAAACACAAAAACCACACTAGGCATTGCTGAAACATAAAAAACCCATCAATAATCAATCCCAAAAATGCATTAATAAAATTAAAAAACAAAAACTAAAAACATACCAGAAATTTGAGAAGCTTGTTGGTGAGTCAACTTGGCTGCAAATCCTCTGAACCCATGACAATAACTATAAACATGAGAAGCCTGAGCCTTGTCAATGCTGCACAAGCTCAACAATCACAATACCCAATCAAAAACCAAGCAAAATAAATCAATACCCAAATTAGGAAAAACAAAAACAAAACAAGAATCTATGGATTTTAAGACCTTCCACTGTGAACACCAGCAAGCATTTGGTGGTTTTGCCTCAAAATCTCATCTGGGTTTTGACCTTTACCACCTCCCATGTAGACTACA
The DNA here is from genome assembly GCA_036897545.1 of Pelargonium fulgidum. Classification (NCBI taxonomy): domain Eukaryota; kingdom Viridiplantae; phylum Streptophyta; class Magnoliopsida; order Geraniales; family Geraniaceae; genus Pelargonium; species Pelargonium fulgidum. The sequence goes on from JAYMTE010002647.1 coordinate 7,003, forward strand.
TACACCTGAACCCACCATGAACAAAAACACCACAAATCCAGAGACCCATCAAAACAATGAAAAGGTCACAACTTTTTTCCAAAACTCAAAAACCCAACACAACCCACCTTGGAAGAAAAGCAAATACTGAATTCAGCCACAAGAACAACAATAAACAGACACAGAATAGTAGGAGAAGAGCTGAGAGCAGCCATGTTTTCTGGGTAACTTGCAGAACAGAACAGAGCAAAGCAGAGCAGAGCAAGGAAGATTTATATTTAAGAAGAAGAAACAGATAAAAACAGAGACAGAAAGGAGTGTGTTTTTTAATATATTATATGTTTTTGTTTGTTTTCGATGAAAAAAAGTGAAGAGAATTGAATATTTGGGTTATTGGAAAAAAAAAAAGAGAGTAGAAGAATGTTCACAGGACTATTGTGGAATATTGTAAGGAAAAAAAAAAACAGAGCATCAGCCAAACAGAGAACATAAAGAGAGAGAGAGGCACTACTACGCAGATTAAACGTGAAGACAAGAACTGTTTTTTGAGTGTAACCAACCCCCATCTCACTCACTCATTGTAATTCAAGTTTCGGATCGGGTTCGGGTTTAAAATGTTTGTCATGAACCGAGCCAAATGGGTCCGGGTTTCAGATCAGATTCGGGTTGAATTTTCAACTTCTTAGTGTAAAATGTATATGATTTGTTCGGTCCAATCCTAAGAATTGATTGGATCTGTTTGTGAAAACGTCGATTATCTTCAAATGTTTGTGAATTCAAGTTTGTTTTCTACCCAAAATCATAGAAGCTATTTTTATTATATTAATTTAGACCCTCAAATAGTGAGTTAACAAATGAGTCAACGATTTAAAAGTCATCAGTGTATGATTCAATAGTCTCAAGATCAAATTGACAAAAAGCGTCATAAAAACAAGTCAATAATTAATTTCATCAGACTAATTTAGGCTGAAATTTGAGCGTGTTTGTCCTGATTTTGCCTCGTGATATAAATTTGATTAATTGGCTAAACAAATGCTTATATATATAATTATTATTTATTTTGTCTTAAAGATGAAAAATATGTTTAAATACCATTTGATGGAATACCACTTTTCTCAGCTTTATCAGTTACTTTTATTTTATTATATTTTTCGTTTAAATAAAAAGGTTCAACGGCATGAAAATGAAGATTAGCTTTGCTTAAAAGTTAAAAGTGTTACATATGGTACTATTAAAGGGTTTTTTTTTGAATAAAAAAACTATATTTATGACAACTATATAACTATTTACATAGTTACTTTCAAGAAAAATAAAACTATCTACATAGTTCATGGGTCAATATAAAGTTGTCAATATTAAAATAATTTTCACCAATTTATACCGTTTGAGCACAAAGCATGTGCATGTTATTATGACTTTTTATCTCTAGATCTCATAACATAAATTCAATATTTTCACTTTAAAAAACTCGCGATATGTGACTGAAATTTCGGTTACAAATTTGTGAATTTCATTCATAAAATATAATTTGTGACAAAATATTTTTGTCATTGTTTAGATTGTCACAAATAATTATAACGGAAAATTTCGTTACAATGAAATTTCTGCCACAAATATATATCTGTGATGGAAAATATGAATTTTGTTACAATTTGTGACAGAACTGTGACGAATTTTTTTTCTTACAGATTTCCGTCAAAATTTGTAACTTTTTTGTAGTGTTCTTTTCTTTTATAGAAAACTTTAATATTTAGATTAACACACGATGTTGCTTACGCGTTATTTGATAATTTGTAGGCTCGAAACACGATATGTTAAGTGAATCATTAAGATTCTTAAAATATCGAAGGTAAAATACGTATACATACATGGTTGAGGCACACAAGATTGGAGGACATGTGGTAAGAGCAACTCGAAGTGAACCAACCAAGATCGTGTGGTCGGCCAATAGAGGGAAACGGGCCCAATATGAACAAAGTATACGTGCGAGCCGCACAACTGTAAATACACATATTGTTGAGAAAAAGTTACATTCACTAACATAATTTGTTCACAATTGTTGATCGACATGTATAGAAACGTAACTTAACTACTTAAGCGTTAGAAAGATTACATTGTTGATATGCTTGTTTTGTAAGTTGGCTATCCTTAGTAGAAACGAGCATTAATGAGGATATTCTCATCTTATTGACTATGTAATACCATGTGCGCCATAACGAATTACATTTTTACGGGTACATAATAGACCGGTCAATTTTTGAGCAATTTCATACGAATACTCGTGCATTACTTGTAAAACCCTTTAACATTTTAGATAAAAATTAAGTTAAATCTTCTCTACTCCAATAAATGAATAACCTTTATACCTGGATTAGTCAACTCTACTAATTAATTGATAAGTTTTAATAGTAATTTTGTTTTTGATTATTAAATCTAATACATGTTCTATGGTTACGGTCATTTGTCATCATTATTTTAAATTATGGTTGTCAAAATTAGAAAATTCAATTAACTAACTCATTAGATCAAATTAAATTTTTAACTCAGGTGACGCATCTATTTGAGAGTGAAAAACATTGGTCTTTGTAGATTTGATATCTCGTTGCTTATAAAAAGAAATTAAATTTTTAAGACGACGTAAAATTATGGTTTAATATGAAATGTTTAATAAAAATTGATATAAAGCCATTGAAAGAAGACAATTATGAATCAAATTTTCTCAAATTATAAACTACATTCAAATAATAATAAATAAATAAATAAATAACATATTATAGTATAATGAGTTGTATCAATATCACATCATTATTATCATTATTTTTGGAATCTAAGTGATAGGACATTATATATAAATTAATATATAAACCATTTATTTGGTAAATTACTCATCCCAATAATCATTGTGCAAGAACTAGAATTGCATATCCTATTCCACTATTGCACCCAAATCTTAACAAGACTCTTTGAGCTTTAGAAAGATTTTGGACTAAAAAAATGTAGAGGCATGTGAACATTTATCAATTGACCAAGTTTTTAATTGTTACATTGTTACTTTTTAATATTTTTGGATCCAAATCTTACTCATATTTAGAAGTGAATATATAATAATTGTATCTATTCATTAATATTATGATTATATTAAAATTTAGTGATAGTAGATGTGAGTCACTTCATGTTCATCAAAGTCAAAGTTTACTACTATATCGTACGGATACATTCGATTTCGATTTATTTATAAGTGATGTTTACATAATCAAGTTCATAACTACACGATGCTGAAATGATTTAATTAAATAGGTCGATGTTGATCCGACATGGATCATCAATATATATTTTATCATTAAATTTATATGGGTGTAATTTTACACGATATATTTAAAAACTTTACATTTTAGTTTTAAATTGGTAAATCCGTAAACAGATTACACAACACGTTTATTACATGTTTAATCAACTAAATAAGTAAACTAAATAGATTAACATGCTCGACACGAACACAACTTTATTATTAAATAAATTAAATAAATATTGCTTAAATTTGTATCGTGTTACAGGTCATGATCTAACGTGTCAATCTTACTTGTAAGATGGAAATTGAGGTCAATAGATCTCATAATGCTTGGTTGCTAAATGTTGTTTTCATCTTCTATTATATATGAGAAAACAAAATTAGTTGTTTTTTCTCTTATCTGATTATTGGTACACAGTTACTTGTCTTTTTCAGACTCACTACAATCCCCACACGCACACTAAGTGACAATCCCTACTCATACGTGTACAAAAATTTGTTAATGTTTTGAGTTTATTAATATATATGAGAAAAATGTTATATCAGTTGCAATTTAAATCTACTAATGATATTATGACACCTCATTAAAATTCACTTTTATCCACCTAATT